>JABXWE010002675.1:0-69663 GCA_014611495.1 Limonius californicus | reverse complement strand
GATATTATATTCGGGGAATTTAAATGCTAATTGGGCAAAAGTGTCATCTAAAAGTTAAAGTTAAAAGATTTGTTGTGTAAATTAATAATATTTTTAAAAATGGGATATGTCAGCTTGACAGTTCTTCCATCTGTCATAATGCTTGTAATTTCATTCAAGTAAAAGTAAGCTTTTAAATTCGATTAAATAATTGAATTTTTCATTCACTTTTGAATCGCCGTGGAGGCAAGACGTGTTTTTCCATCTCAAAATAATCTCTTCCATCAACGATTACTAATTTTTGTTTTTTTTTGTTTGGAATGTCATAAAAATTGTAATATTTTAAAAGAGAATACACCATCATCAAATGAAGTGTGGTTTTAATCGTTGCAAATAAGAAATGGTGAAGAACGACGTGACGGGAAGAGCCGGCAGTTCACGGAGAGCTGTACCAACAAGGTGGAGGTACATGCAGTCTGTGTACCGGATGGGTAGCTGTCCAGGGGCATTTTAGCGTGTCTAACTACAGTGTAAAGGTTGGTGCTGATAAAAGATAACCTAGTTACGGTGACATTAAAGCAAAGTGAGGGTTGAAAGAATTTGCACGAGTTTTTGTTTTAACGTTTTCAATTTTTTTGAATGAGACGAAGCCACGAGTAATTCCCTAAAATAACAGTTTTATGTTTGAGCTAGTTGGCATAAGTTGTTTGTTTATACCATGACTTTTATAAATACAGCAACTGGGCGATAATTATAATTATTTAAGGGATAAAACACAGCAATATATATCAATCCATCATCATTGACAGCCTTTTTGTCCCACTGCTGGGCATCGACCTCTTCTCTGCCACGTGTTTCTCCTAAGCGGTAAAGTAGAAACACGGAGGACCAACAGTTTAACGTGGAATCCGAACGACAAAAATTCGAGAGAAGGTTTTTTAGCATTAAGATCGTTGAGCTGATTACTGGTTGGCAACAGCATCTTCATTATTTTATTATTGTTATCTCCGAGCTAATATAGGTAGTTTAATTATAAAATGAATTTTTCATTAAGCAGTAAGTGGAAAACTTAATAATTTATGCTATTATGAGAGATTTTAGGCAACCTTTTTTCAAATGAACCTGCACACCAAACTACTGCAGCATGTGTGACCATTTACAATCCATAGCATAACCGGTAGTAGATTTTGCATATGGGAAGCAAAATCTGCAAAAGCAGAAATACAAGTCCCAGAACAAAATTCTTCTGAAAAGCCCAAAAAATAAACCGTTGCAAATGCATATTGAATTAAGGTTTCTGTTAAACATTTGAGTAATAAAAAAAGTAGATGTTAACAGAAACTGAAAATACTTTTTCCATAAGATGTAGATAGTAAGCAGCTTTCAGCTAACGAGGTAATTACGATTGTTTAAAGCTAATTGTGTAGGCTTGCTTTCTCAAAATAAACCGTTAGGATTATATACGTTACATACAGAACAGTGCATGGAATTTTCATTCGCTAGCAAGTTTTATATTTATTTTATATGTAGCGCTTTTACTTTTGTAAGGTAAACGTCGTATACTTATTAATATTGGCGCGGAAAAATCTCTGAAGATGCTTCAATTGAATATAGTATTAGTAGTAGTTTAGTAATCATGCAGAAATCATTATCTTTCCCCTGAGCCTATCTAGCAGGCTGTGATATTGAAACAAATATTGCTTGACATTTTAACGTAGTTGTTTACAAGTTTAATTATAGTGAAAGTTGTCAAGTATACTTGAAGGTTTTTAAAATACATAATTTTTAAGTAATCCTTTCCCCAAGAAATCATTGAATTGAATAAAGAGCATTATCGAGCTGTGATTTTTTACAATTTCAGGCGTGTCTTAAGCCGTAAAGAATGTTTTGAGGAAATAAATCGAGTATTTGTGACAAGCCGTGTTCCTTAGTTACCGTAAAGCGGTGGTACAATGAATTTCAATGTGGTCGACTTTCCTTAAATGACAACTTTTGAGCTCCTAAGCCATAAACGGCAGTAACTGAAAAGAGTATTGTTCTTGTACGAAACATGATTGAAAAGGACGGCATGTTACTGCCAGGGTATTCAAGTAACTTTAAAGATTGGTGTGAAAGCAATTGACACCATTTTACATAAACAATTGATGGTACGCAAGCTTTGGCCTGTTGGGTTCCCCACAATTTGACTCCAGTTCAAAAGGAAAACCGTGTGGCATGGTGCAGATCTACACCGGATCGCTTTGACAATGGATCGTCTCATTTGGTGTACAACATCATTACAGGTGATGAAACGTGATGAAACGAAAAATTATAAATAAATTTGTTTTGTCAATATATTGTGTATTACTTTACTAGACTCACCAGAAAGAGAACAGCCCTCGTATATAACTTGTTTGTGATTCTCTTACGGGTTTATTTTCCCAGAACTTTTTTCTTGTGCTTTCGGTTCCATATTTTTTCCGAGGGTTTTCTCATGTTACTGTAGAGTCCATATTAAGCCCCTGGAACGTAGTTAGAGAGTTACAATTCAACATTTCCTTTTACGCACCTTAAATACAGGGATGGGCATTGTTGACTTTCATTTTGAGATTTTAGGGTAAATGCCCTTTTCGGATTTTTAAAATGTGTATCTCTAGGTATGTGCCTTGTATGGGGCCTCGGTGGTCTAGCGCGGCAACGCGTTGCCAATCGAGGCCACAGCAAATTGTAGTCGTTCCGCTGTGGTTTCGAATCTCAGCTGGGGCGACCGCGTTTCGCTTAGTTAAGTTTAGGGTGCATGCTGCATGAATGGTTAGTGTGTAAGGGACGCCCGCACTCCCTGAAGTATTGCGAAAGCGGTTCGGGGGGGGGGGTAGTATGGATGAATGAGGAAAAAAGGTATGTACCTTGTCACTTTTCAGGAACGATTAGTCTGATTTGATAAAATTTAATATCTGTAAATCTATTTGAATCTAATTTCATTATTTAAGTCATTACAATTTTTCGAAAGCAATCAAAACCGATTGGCATAATAAACTTTAAATTTGATAGTCTTAAGGATCAGAATTTAGCATTTACATATTTTTTGTAGAATGGAATATCTGAATATCTGCGGGATTTTATAAAATTTTTAGATTTTTCAAAAACTTTCTGAAACGTCTCAGAGAATTTTGTAACGTGATAGAGGTCTGAAGTCTGTATTTAAAAACTACAATATCATACTGTCTTAATTTAAACAGAATTAAATCTTATCGAACCTTTTCCCATGACAATTCCGACTTATCACCTCTCGAGTTATCTTGCTTTCATTATCACCATCTCGGTAGTCATAATTATATACAGTCTGATCTCGTAACATGCGAGTATGTGTTTGTATGCACGTGCAAAGGTAATGTTGAGTAGTATATAAAGAAGCAATGCCGCCCCGTGGGTGAGAGGCGCCTTTGTTCAAATCATATTTCAAACAGAATTTACAAATTAAAAATAATAAAAAAATCAAGAAAAGTTTATTTATTTGTTATACTTGATATACGTAAAATAAGAGCATTCGTCAAATATAAAAAAAATCACAACAAAGCAATACATTTAGGACTATTTTATATAGGGTGTCTGCTAAGACGAATTACTTATATGGAATACTAGAAAAATTATATTTGGACGTATTGCAATAGGCGATGTCTAGTATGTATAGGCACTGTCAAAAGTATTTTTTGGCTATTCCGACGAGGTAAAATAATTTTTAAAAACTGCTTATAAAAATTAAAACTTTTAGTATTGATCATTGCTTACAACATGGCTTTCTGTAACGCTCAATTTTTTAATAAACGTCCTACAACATAATATAAATAAACGTTTTAAATTTAGTCCGCCAGTTCAAATTAAAGCGGTATGTATGTAAAATAAAACAAAAATATATCTAGCTGGATCGATATACCGAGATATTCTTCCTAGATATTGTTAATTAGGGCATTTCATATTTACAACTTAGTTTCTGCGAACTGCTACCGACTGAAGTTATTAGGGCATTCTTTCACTTAGTTATATTAATTTTTAAAATAATTAAAAACTCAATTCGCAGAGTATCACTATTATATGTAACAGTGGTATCGTGCAACGAAGAATTCAAATGGGCTGCTGTGATGTTCCAGACTCACGCTAAAAATCCCGGTTCGATTCCCGAATTCTTTCTATTCTTTTATATTTAAATTTAGTTTAATTATAACGTATTATTATTTGTTTTTCCTAATATTGTTTATTTAGTAAACATAATTTTATTTTACATTTGCCAGTAGTTCGTAAGACCCTACTAGTAGTAAAAGTTGGTACGTTTAGTATAAACAAATAAAAGAAAACTAGATTAGCAGAGAACTTGTTAATACCGCTAATATTAACAAAAAGTAAATGTAAAATTAAAAAATTGTCCTTGTCCGGTAATTGTCACGTTAAAACCTGATCTGTAAAAAAATCCCTAACATTTATTTAAATATTTTAGGAGAAAGCCTATTGAAGGATTTTTAAACATTTAGTAGCTACAGTCAACAACATTCCAAGCAATGAAAAGTTTTAATTTTTGAAGAATAAATGTTTTTACACGCAGTTTCAAAAAATCATTTAACCTGGTTGGAACAGTCCAAAAATATTATTGGAGTGCCTATACATAGGAGGCTTATGACAATCTGTCTAATAATAATTTTCTCAAATATTTCAAATATCCGACATATCGTCTAAGCAGACTGACTCACCTTGTATACGATATAACATTTATTCCATATTTATCGTCGTAGTTTTAGCCGCCACAGAATTCTTAATTCCATCTTTTATATTTAGAATATTTATAATATTATTTTGTATTGGTTTTATTGATAAATCGGTAAGACATTTTTTAGGCATTGTTGATAGTAAATAATTTTTTATGTTTGAAATCAGATACAGGTTAGGGTTGTTGAATATATTATTTATTTTTTATCGCCTTACTGTTTAAGTCGCGCAATCTATGTAGTAAAATTTGACTTGATCAATGTAATATGCTCGGTAATATGTAATGGCGAGGCTCTACACCCTATGAAGGGATTTGGTCTGCAGTTGTCGCGTGCCAAATTAATGACACATGGTGATGTGAGCATTACACATTAGACAACCGCATTATTACCCCTTGTTAATTCGAACGCGGGTGCCCAATTCTTTAAAGCGACTGGCTAGGCCGCCCGCCAGGCATCGAGTCGGGGGTTTGAACTCCCTACCTTCCGCTTCGGAGCCCAGTACTCCTACCACTGGACCACGCTGGTACTATTAAAGGCACAATTACGTCATAAAATTGAGATTTCTTTATTGGAGAAAATTCTTAGATTTTGACAATCAATCGTATCATTTCGAATTTAAATGTGATATTTAAAGTTTTATAAGTTTTTGTGCCTCAGAGAAGGTGTAGTTAATATAACAAGTTCAACATTCTGCAGCTTTTCCGATGAGAAACGAAATATATTTTAATTAGTTGGTATATTTATTTATTTATTTCATAACCTGCTTTCAAATTTATAGACTGTCTAGCCTGATCTAACTTGAGTATTTGTAGTATGGAAGTTTTAGCAATTTAATGCAACTGAGAGTAAGCGAAAATTTAAAATTAATGGTACAATTTTGTAATACTACTGTTTTGTTAATGTTTAGTAACCTAACCTGCAAGTTTGATAATGGTATTAAAGAGTGAATTTATTCATCTACTGTTTTGCTAACAATTTTATGTATATAATATGCCTGGTATGCCAGGAAATTCGAACAAGCCTAGATGGTATGACAGCCATCATCATTTTCTTGGAAGTGCTTCGTGAACGAACAACTTTTGTGTGATTCGGTTCATCTTGGAACACCCAAACAGTGTTGGTTAGTTTCCGGTTCATATGAATATATTCAAGTTTCGTCACCTGTTACGATGTTGTATACGGATTTTGCAGTTCTTCGGTCGAATTTTTTGAGCATTTCCTTACACCAGTTAACATGAGCCTTTCTTTGAGCTTTGGTCAAATAATTCGGAATCCATCGGGAAGAGATCTTTTTCACAGCTAAATGTTCATGCAAAATCGAATGTACTGTAGTCTTCGATATGCCTAAGGATGCCTCTATCTCACTGTAAGTCACATGCCGATCTTCTTCAATCATGTTGCGCACAGCATCTATTTTTGGAATAACAACCAATTTTGATAGACCTTCACGAAATTCATCACTAACAGCCGCACGACCACGACGAAATTCTGCAAACCACTTGTAGGCAGTCTTTCCTGATGGTGCTTCATTACCAAAAGTTGAACGAAGCGATTCTATGTATTGCTGTTGAGTTAGGCCTTTACTAACATCGTAAAAAATCATCCAACGAAAACCTAGACGCGAAATTTCCATTTTTTCACAAAATTGCTTTTTTTAAACACTCACTGTAAACAAACTACTCCGTGAATTTCTAAGCTGCCACTGTTTTCACAATAACAAATGTCAAATTTTACGAAAATAGTAATGATATATCTTAATAGTGCCACCTAGCGGTCGTTTGTAAAAACTTAAAAGCCTGCCCTCGTATTATTAATAAAATTTATACAAAATTCAAATAACGTATACGAACAAAAACAAACTACACTGATGGACAAAATTAGCGCACCACCTATAAATTTTTGAATATATACATTTCTTTATCGTGGTGGCTTATAAATCATACATTTTCTGAAGCAATGAAACAATTTGACCTTTTTTTTAGTCATGTCAATGCAAGTTAAGGCTTGTTTTGCGCTAATCTGCAATATTGCATTGTTATTGTCTGCAAGTGTAATAGCGTTGTGGGTTTGGTTTTCCTGTGTTTTCTCAACTTGTGGTCAGATATTCATGTTTGTTCATTGTGTACACATTGAAATGCCTCCAGTAAGAAATGTAAGTGAGCATAATGCTGTAAAAATTGTCACCTTGGTGGAAGAACGGTATAGCCAACGTAAGGTTGCACGGAAGCTTGCTGTTCATCATACGACTATTGGTCGATGTCTTCAGCGATTTAGGACAACAGGTTCACATGCTAGTAGACCAGGGCAAGGTCAACCAAGGTCCACAACCAAATCGGCGATCGTTTTATACGCCAACAAGCATTAGGAAATCGGTTCCTCACCGGAAACGAGATAAAAATCGACTTCAAGATGTTCGAAATGTCGCGATTTCTTTCAAAACGGTAAGAAGAAGGCTCCAGGAATCTGGATTAAGTGCAAGACACCCCGCAACAGGCCCTCTCTGAACCATAGCCCATAAGCAAGCTAGGTTTCAGTTTGCTCGGGAACATGTGGATTGGGATGAGAGTCTTGTTTATTGATGAAGTCAGAATAGGCTTAAAATCTTCCGATGGACGCAGTTTTGTCTGGAGAAGACCAGGAGAAAGATGCTGCTAAGCATGTATAGTTCCCCAAGTGCCTTTCCGTGGGGGATCAATAATGTTTTAGGGTGGCATTTCTTTCGTGGCTCGTACGGATCTTGTAGTGATCCGAGGAAGAACATTAAACGCTCCGAGGTACATCCAGGAGATTCTGGAAGAACATGTCGCACCTTACATAGCCGACAATTTTTTGCTTATGGACGCTAATGCCAGACCGCACCGAGCTGGGATCGAGAACGAATATCTGAACGAGGTTACCATTAAACGTTTAGAGTGGCCAGCGCGTAGTCCTAACTTGAATGTGCTAGAACATGTTTGGGATCAAGACCCATTCGACGTCGAAATTATGCTCCTGAAAACTTGGCTGAGCTGGAAAACGCGGCTCTTGAAGAATGGCATAACATTCCCCAAGATTTCATAACAAATCTTTTCCATAGCATCCAAAGACGTTTGAGGGAAGTTATTCGAGCTAGAGGCGGCAATACTTTCACTGAATATTTCAATAAAATATGGGTAATTTTTTTGGTACTGTGTTTCATAACAAAATTTTTCGAAATTATTGAAAAACAATTCTTTGTATTCTTATTCCAATAAATTAAATTAATTTTGATAAGTATTCTAAGATTGAAAGAATTAATTCAAAATTTATTAAGTGGTGCGCTAATTTTGTCCATCATTGTATTTGGAAAAGGGTCAGTCTTTCTCCCAAGGAACAGCTCCTCTCTGTCTCTCTAGGCCGCTACCCATCGACATCCATGTGCTTTAAAATATACATTACCTGGCAACACAGCTTAATTATTGTCCTTTAAGTTGCCAATCAAAGCATAAGGCCTAACCTACAGGTTCAGCTAAAGAAAAATGTATTTTGAAAGACAGAAATAAATTTGTTGATGTTAATACTATAATTTATTAGATAGATATACACAGTGCTTGGCTTTTGATTAGGTAGTATATATTTGATATATTATTAGGGTTATAAGGAAACATCAATTGAAACTTATGTTACTGTTATTTGATCAATAAGAGCGTTTAAAAAAACTTTACTATTATTTATCATCTAGAAATGGCGTTGCTTCAGATAAGGCGCCTTTGTGCGGGGCACAACCTGCCCAATCGCACGGGGCGGCCCTACCAACAAAAATATGATTTGCAGTATGGAAATATTCTAGCAAAACTGTTTTCTCATTTTATTTGTTGAAGTATATAACCAAAACCATTTTCTGTGTATGATAACTCCCATTCTTGTTCAAATTAACCGAGTAATCGTGGTTGCCATTTTAAATAATTTTCTATTTTAAATATGGAAATACTGTTAAGGTTTGTTGAAGTATAGACTGTAACAGCCAGGTGGACTGTGACTTTATTATCAATTATTTCTCGCGCCTTTTATCTATTGTTCTTTTTGAAGTATGTACCCTGCTCTTAAACCCCCGCACTTGGATCCAAATTAAAATAAATAAATAATGTGTATAATTTAATACACCAAAGTAAAAGATATGAATCTAAAGTAACTTTATTTCGAGGCTAATTAACTAAGAAAGCAACTTTAATACAGTTTCATTGGTAAGAGAACATAAGTATGAGTATACAGGACACACAAAAATTAATTTAAAATAAAATTGAACTAAAAGCTTAATGAACCGCTTTGAAGTAGTCTTTACTAGCATTGGGATCTGGTTTCATGGTCTTCTTGCCAGGTGTCCATCCAGCTGGGCAAACTTCTCCATGTTCGTCAGTAAACTGGAAAGCTTGCACTAAACGTAAGGTTTCGTCGACGGATCTTCCCACAGGTAGATCATTTATAGTGATTTGACGCAGAACACCATTCCCATCAATGATGAATAGTCCTCGGAAAGGAACGCCACTCTTTTCATCCAAAACTCCATAAGACTTGGATATGGATTGAGATTTATCAGCCAGGAGGGGGATCTTCATTTCGCCCAAACCCCCTTGTTTGCGAGGGGTGTTGATCCATGCCAAATGTGAAAAGTGGCTGTCTGTAGAAGCACCAATTATTGCTGTGTTGATGTTCTTGAATTCTTCAGCTCTGTCGGAAAATGCGATAATTTCCGTGGGGCATACGAAGGTGCTGTAAATCAATAAATAATTATATGCAGTCATAAAATATTCCCAAGAATTATTTAAAAACCTTTAGTAAATGTATTATCTAATCTGGACAGCTTTGGAATTTATACCTATCATCATTCATGAATAAGGAACTTACAAGGAAGTTCTTAGAATATCTAACCGAACATGTAATATTTAAAATTAGAAGGATTTTTATTAAAAAAAAGAAAATGTGAAAATTGGAAAAATTATTCGGAAGCTTTAATTTAATAATGGACTGTCTGTAAATAAATAAAAATTAGGGTATTGGTAAATTAATAAATTATCAGCCAATCAAATCTTAAATTCCATTTCATAAATATTAAATCTGCGTTAAGTAATATTTTAATTTAGTCTGTCCTTATCCAGAAATAATCTGATGCAATTAATTGTAATCCTTTCAAAGGAAAGCCGTTGGCAATTAGGTTATTAATTAAGGTTAAGAAATAAAGCTTCATACTTACAAATCCAAAGGATAAAAGAATAGGACGACATATTGCCCTTTGTAGTCTGCTAGGCTTATTTCCTTAAATTGCCCATCAACTACTGCTGTTCCGGTGAAGGCCGGTGCTAGCTGTTGTAAACTTGGAACAGGCATGTTTAAAGAACTGGAACCACGAACAATGACTTAAATTATTGTAAATGTGGGCTTATATACTAGATATATATGACTGGCAAGGTTTACCGCTGTCACGTATTGATAAAATTAAAAAAAAACTGATAATTTGGCTTACCGGTCTCTACGTGCACGATAATACCGGAAATCAACCGACCACAACCAAGCTCAAAGGTAAAATGACAGTACCAACATTGTAGAGGATATGCAACCAAGAACCCGCTGCTTTTCGCTTCACGTTACAACGGTTTTGCTTACGCTTACGCGCACAGCACTGATTATCTGTTTCACATGGTTTTGCCCCTGTAAAGTTAAGCTTCTAAAAAACACAAGTTTCGTTATTTTTAACGCTATTGAAGGTTGAAGGATTTAGATACGCTAATGTAACCATTATATATATTTTAGTTGAACAACGCTTGCCGTAAACGATATGTACATGTACATATTGAATTGCGAACACTTGCAACTAATGGAAAATTACCTAATCAATTTCTGCAGCGCGGGAGATTTAAATCTTACTAGTAATTATTCTCAGAATTCAATTTTTATGACGCGGTATTGCACGTGTTTGGTAATGAGTAATAATTTTCTTAACACATTGGTGCAATCGGAAAGCTTATCAAATTTGTCTAGTTTAATTTGCGTGGGACGATCAGTATAATCAGGACGTAAGATGTGCTGTGAAAGACATTAAATAATTACACAATATTAACGTTTTTTTATTTATTATTACTTTTGGTTCACCGAAGTAAACTGTACACTGTTTGTGCAAATCTGTATAAATGTAAAATTTACACAAAATGTATAAATGTTATAAAATCTAGTACGTACCTCACAGTTGTCTACAAATCGTTAACAAAGTGGTAGATTGCCAATGGCGCCTCTAGATTTTTTAAAACCAATTTAGTGATATAAGAAAGACTAAGTCATGTTAGTTTTTTGTATCTAGTTACGCCAGTGGAGGTGTCCGAGACACTGACAAATGGTAAATTCAACAATGGTAAATCGTAAATGGCACTTAGGTTTGTTTCCCGAAGCCAATAAATTATATTTAAAAAAGAAAAAAAGTAATATGGAATGTTATATACAATTAAATAACAATGATTAATAGAAAATAATATAAAGATTTACAAAATACACTAATACAATTTTTATATAAAATAAAATAATGGAATGATTATGTGAGTTATCACCACATATAGTTTCTGTCGTTTCCGTTAACTACCTAATCACAAATAATTAGAACATTTATCTTAACTCAAAAATTGTCAAAGTACAATACATAGCCAATAATAAACCTAATCAATTACTTTATTGCACCCAATGCCAATTCTGCCATCATTAGAAAACACTCATTTCTTATAAGGTTTCACAAACAATAGAATATACATATTTACATTTTTTTCCACTCATAGAAGTCGCTAAAAAAACTTTTTTCTCGTAGTAATTTGTATATATATATATATATATATATATATTTAAATTAATTAATTAATTTTGTTTTTGGATTATGACAAAAATATGCAGTATGTCATTGTATAATTATTTCGATGCTTTACAATAGACTCCCATCAACTACGCGTTTTTCTTATGACAACAGAATAAGGAATGTGCAGCCAGCTTTAACGGAATAATACTTGTGCCAGACTAGCAAAATTGTGGAATTCCGTAAGTATCAAATGATTTGGAATGTTCCTGTACACAGTAATCACAAATTATGTAAAATTTTACAACGAAATAAAAATTTAACTGAATTATATAGATGTACTTACAAAAGAAAAAAATATACAGTATGCCCTCTTACACACAAAGCAGTAGAAGTAAAAATATCCGTGTCAAAATGATATTTTGAATCAGCTTGGTTTAAAAATAATTATAAATAGGAATAGCATTAGCAAACATTAGAATAATTAGTAAAGTATCTTTAAGAGGGAGGCCTTTGTTTCGTGTTTAAATGAAGTAAACTTATCGACTTGCAATTTGTCGTCTTCTCAATCTAAGAACGTTTATATTAACAGATACGAAATTTTTTTAAAACCAAGCAGGATTCATATACGAAATTGATATTCCAAATGTTTTGTATCGTAAAATCGCTTTTGTGGGTGTCAATCGGAAGTCATACTAAGTGTAAACCTAAAGTAAAACTACTCTCGTGGAACACTGTCCATGCTGGGCACATAATCGAGTGCCATAAGGCACGCGAAGACGGTCATCACCATTTTAGGCTTCACTTCTGTAATGTCTTCTGGAAGAGCGTATACACGAGCTCCAGCTTTACGTGCCATGGAGATGGCGTACTTGGCATTGGCTAAGTTATCCTGAAATAAAAGTATGACCATCAGTATTTGCTTTTATAATTATTAATGTAAGAATATGGAAGAAATAATGGTAGAAGAAATATAGGTAACCTAAAACCGCATGAAATGTAGTCTGTAGAAGATCGCCTGGTCCGGGAGATTGTTTCATCGAATTGCTCAAATATGCCCCTATTAAAGCTTTAGAGTTGACGAAGAAAATTATTAATAAATGTTTTTAAGGTGGTAATATTCCAAGAGAATGGAGAGAGGTTTCTATAACCTCAATTTATAGAAGTTCTACACGCAATCAAAATGACAAAAATTGGCAAAGCCGCAGGAGAGGACGACATCCCGGCGGAATACCTAAAATATTGGGAGACATCGCAATAGACAAGCTAACAGACCTATTCAACTGTATATGCACGTGCTGCATTATCCCAAAAGAATGGTTACGCTCGACTTTTATAGCGATACCGAAAAAACCTGAAGCACAAAGATGTTAAGATTTCAGAACCATCAGTTTAATGTCACACACACTAAAAGTGTTCCTGCGAATTATACAGAATTAAAGGCAAATGCGAAGAATATCTAAGTAATTCTCAATTCGGATTCCGACAAGGCTTAGAGACAAGAGAAGCCATGCTTACTATGGTGGTAATAGTGGAACGGTGCCTAGAAGTTCGCAAAGAAGTATATGGTTGCTATGTAGACTATGAGAAGGCTTTTGATAAAGTCCTATACGAAAAGTTGATAGCACAACTTGGTTGGTTGGTCTAGATGAAAAAGATCTAAAATTAACGATAAATTGGTATTGGAATCAGAAAGCCACAGTACGAGTAGAAGATGAAGTAACGGAAGAAATAGAGATTGCAAGGGGCGTTCGCCAAGCATGTGTACTATCTCCCTTACTTTTCAACGTATATTCGGAACATATTCGGAACGTGTCATACAAAACAAAATAATATAAGGTATGCGGATGATACCATAATCCTGGCTGACAACGAAATGGACTTGCAAATTTTAATGGATAGACTAAACACAGAAAGTAATAACATGTGACTAAGCATAAACATTAATAAAAAAAAGTATGCTATCTAGTAAAACAGTTAATTTAAACATCGCTCAACAACTTAACGGCAAGACAATCGAGAACGTGGGCAGCTATACATATCTGGGACGAAACATAAACAACAAAATGGATCACTTTTAAGAAGTTAAAATAAGAATTGAAATTGCTAGAGCAAGATTCTTTAAAATGAAGAACGTTTTGTGCAATTTGAAGTTATCAATAGATTTGAGAGTGCGAGTATTAAAATGATATATATGGTCCACACTATTATATGGTTGCGAAACCTGGATAATAAAAAAGGACACTGAACAACGAGTGCAGGCATTCGAACTATGGTTATATCGAAGAATGCTACGAATCCCATGGACCGCTCGATTGACAAATGAAGAAGTACTTAACAGGATAGGCACACGGCCCCACCTAGTGCAATTAGTTAAGAAACGTAAAACACAGCACTTCGGCCATATTAGTACAGTAGATATGATGTACTAAGAGTAGCCTTAGAAGGTAAAGTAGAAGGAAAACAAGGAAGAAAGAAGAAATCCTGGTTCAGAAAGATCAAAATCAACTACAATACACATACAATTTTCCATACCACCCAGGAAAGACATTGATTTGCTATAATAGTCGCCAACATCACATGATACGACACTAGAAGAAGAATTTATAAAAAAGGAAATAAGAGAGAATGTGACAATTATAGGGGAATAAGTGTAATATGTTCTATGAGATGGCTGTATGGCCGCATATTGACAAAAGGATTAGAAGCAGAAGTAGAAGAAACTGAAGAACAAAGTGGATTCCGAACAGGGCGATCGTGTGTCGACAACATATTCTGTTTATCTCAGCTAGTAGAAAAGACGCAAGCACATATTATTTTCATTGACCTGAAAAAGGCGTATGATAATGTTCCAATTAAAAAGCTTTGGGAAATACTTGAAGAAAGTCAAGTAAATCCATTATATATCAACGCCGTTAAGCAAATGTATCAATATAATATAAGTTCCGTTAAAGTAAGACACTCACTATCGCAAATGTGTAAATGTACAAAAGGTCTTAGACAAGGGTATTCCTTACCCCATACCCGATTTAAAATATACTTAAATAGGGTTCTCCACAATGGAAAAGAAAATGTAATGGTATGGGTTGGGTATACTTGTAGGAGAAAATTGTATATCTACATTACTATTTGCCAACGATCAGATCATTATGGCAGGGATGATAATGACATAAAATATATGTTATGAATATTGATAGATGAATATAAACGGTGGGGATTGATGATCAATATGAATAAAACAAAATATATAGTAATAGAAGCACACGGTGAAGATATAATTACTAATAATGGAATAGTTGAACACTGCACAGTGTACAGATACCGCAGGTAACTATTACAAACGAGGGGATTGAGAGAGATTGCGGATGTTACATTATTATATAACTGAAATTGTCGGGGTGCTTATTAGATTGATATTTTAATTATTGCGTTAGTTAAATTTGTGCCAGTTTAGATATATGAGGCAAAAACTAAAAGCCATATTCATTACCTCACTACTTCCAGTTGTTCTAACTAATTCGTAGTTGATAGCACCAGGTTTAATGGCATCAATAAGATCGATAACAACCTGGGCGTCTGCGATGCTTGAATCCTGGAAGTTATTAATGGAAGACTTCTTTCCTGCTACGTTCAGTTTATTATTAACCCACTGAACAATTTCTTTTTCAATAATTGGACTGCCAGTTTGAGCAAGTTGGGATAAAATTGACAAAGTGTATGCTCTCATTAGCTGCCAAATCAGAGCTAATGTCAGGGTAACGTTTCCTCCATTCAAGTCTTGTCCTGCAATTCCGACTAAGGAAAATTTGACTTCTCTACCCAATTCCACGGCGTAGTTGCAATTTTCTAACTTTTCCATAAACTTTCGAAGGTTACTAAATTTGCGATGGACTTTGGGCCAATTTACAATGCCTGGTTTGATTACGTCATACAGTTGGAAGATAACTAGGCCATCAGCAAGATCGGAATATAACCAGTTGACATGGGGACTTACACCCATTGAATTGATCCAGTTTCTGTAAGCTGTAAAAAGTAAATAGAATAAGGTATACGTCATTTCATTTATTATTTTATTACTTTTTTCTTCTCTTGTTTCTTCAACAGTTTCATAACCTTGCAGAGCTCCATTGGATTGTTCCAAACCAGGATGGTTATTGAATAAATTGGCAACAAAGGCCAAATTGAGTTTGTATACACCGTTAACAACATCTTGTGGTGTAACAAACGCCCGACACTTCAGTTTAGCTGCCTGCTGCAGCATAATTTCTGCCCTGTTGATAAGGTCCTTTTCCTAAATAATTAATAACAGTTAATATGAATCGATTATGCATTTTAAATAATGATTTACCAAAAGAGCCGCTTCAGTAACGTCTGCATCGGAAGGTGCGATTTGTTTCAACAAATGAGTGTATACTTCTGAATCGACAATATCACTCTGGAAGTTGTTTACTCGTCGATGGGTGCCTGCTTTTTCTAAATGGTAATTGACCCATCTAAGTAAAATAGCTTCAGGAGAGAGCTTCATCAAATCCTCGATATTTTCTTCATCAGTTAGAAGAGAAGTAAGACCTGGGCAGTGTTCTAAAGAAATTTGATTGAACAGGCCAATTCGGATGATTTGCCATACTAATCCTAATACTAAATGTGGTGTTCCTTTTTCTAGGCTGTGAGCATCGATATTTATTACATTGCAGCCAATAGCTTGAGCAGAGGTGAGTGTTAGAGTTAAGTTTTCAAGCTTTCGGTATAATGTCAAATTCTTTTTGTTAATAGCTCTCTCATCAATTGTATCTGGGCAAGAATGGTTAATTACTTTGCTAGAAAAAAATACTATGTTATTGGAGAGAAACACCAAATAGGAAATGTTTATTACCATAGGAGAATTCCATCTTTTACTTTTTCATACAAAGTTTTTCCTTCAGGGTCAATAGGTAGCAAATGTTTGAGGTCTGGGTCGTGTTTTAAATTGGAATTAATCCAATCAGAAAATGCTAATTGTTCTTCTACACGTACAGAATGCGTTGTACCCTCGTTGGAAGCGTCGGAAGTACCACCTAAATGTTGAAGGTTTTCCCGTTTCTGCACAACTTGTTTAAAAGTACTCGCTACTTCTCCTGCTTTTAAATCGCTGCATAAACATTCAAATTCGGCGTATGAAAGCTTGCCATCTGCCATAGCCCCCTTTTTGCTTTTGAAATCTTCCTCCATTTGACGTACTTTCCATCCTGGGATCTTGAAGCCACACACGTCCAGTGCTTCTTTGAGTTCTTTGAGATCGATAAAGCCATCGTTATTTTTGTCGATCTGTAACAATTATAGTTCTTAGATTATAAATTAAACATTTGCTGTGGTGGGTACTACTGGTGTACTTGGCCTGAATTAAACCTGAATTCTTAAAAAGGAATTAATATACATAACTAGAATTGCGATAGAAGAATTCAAGGAGTTTTTACCGCTTAAAGATTACGCGAAAAACCTTTAGATATGAGCGAAAGTGTTTCACGGTCGCACCTGGGTATCGTTGTTATCAATTTTTAATTGCTCTGATGTAAGGTGCTATCAAATATTTGCTACCAAATTTTAAGAGCAAAGTCTAATGCCTTTTTTGAGTATGGAACGCGTATAGTTCTCCATAGAAAAATTAATGGTAAATACATCTCATATTAGTCAAACTGAATTTAATTATATCTACAGCCTACACAAGAGGATGTGTCACTACCAGACTGACTGATTAAATTTGTGTTTTATCGTTGTTGACATTCATTGGGTTCTGGATTGATTATGCATGTTTACAATTGCTTTAGTCTCTGAAATCAAAAAAAGAGGACAGCTTTGAAGAGTAGTACTCGATTCTTAATTTCTACGATATAGGAAGCTAATGAGGTTGATCGTTAATCTGCAGTTACATACTAATTGGCTAATTTCAGCTTGCTTTTAATTAATATTTTCCTTTCGCTCGTATTTTGCTTTTAGTTGCGGCAGAAGCATGGGTCGTTTTGCGCAATACTAAACTTGTTTTAAATATTAAACCATAGTCTAAGTTGGACTATTTTTGAAATATTTATTCATTTATTGAATGATCTTAGGCGTACGATTTCCTTGTCATCAGAGCAACATATTTGGCACTTGGCCTACTCTACTCACAACAATTACAAGCCGATTTTCTAAATTGTTTGTTAAGCTGACGCAGAAAGTGAAAGTTTCACAAAAATTGTATAAGAGAATTAAATTTCAAACTTACTTGCTTATACCAGGCCTGTTCCTTTAAGTCTGTTAAAAATTCGTGCTGGGCACTAATTTGACGACTCAATTTTACGTCCATTACTTATTTACTTAACAAGAACCAACTGAGAAATGTACAGTTTTGTCCATAGATAATAGGTATTTTATCACCTTATCGGTAATTGTCGTCAGTTTGAAGTACGTCTGTTGTAGTTGTAGTTAAAAACATATTGCAGCACCTTTAAGATGTAACTGATAAAAATCGGTATTCATTTGTTATAAGTATCTATATAACAATTATCAGTATGATACATGAATAGAATGATAACCTTTTTATGATTTACTAGTCAATTTTTGGTGGTGCTATCACATTTTTTGCCGTTTATGGTTTTAGATACATTTGCAACTAAGCAGTGAACTATGTGACAGTGTAAGAGGTACAATAAGGAACGTGAATTGTAACATTAAGTACAACCAAAGTACATATATATATATATATATATATAATATATAAATTTTGGTGTATTATTCCTATTAATAAGCGTTTAACTAGGATTAAGTATAGGAAGGGACCTCGATGGGGCAGTGCGAACAAGCACTGTCAGTCGACGTCACAGTGAAATGCGGCTCAATCGGCCGCGGGGTCAAACCCCGGCTGAGGCGACCGTATTTCACTTAGTTAAGTTTAGGGGGGGAGGCAGTGTGAATGTAAAAAAAAAGGATTAAGTATAGGTAAAAGCTGAATTTCTGAGTATTCTTTTTTGTAATAATTTTAAAATAAAATGATCTATGCTATTATCTAAGAAGTATTCTAGGTATGTCATGTAATCGATATATCAATAATTTATTTGAAATTTCTTATCGGCAAATACTGTTGATTAAACAGAAAATCTACTGGGAAAAAATGATAAACAAAGTTCTATGAATTGATAAACTTCAGTTTTCGTGTTTTATTCCTTCTTTAGTAGTTTAAGTATGTTAAGCCGCATTTACATTATATAAATTTTACTGGTACAAGGAGTTGCATGTACGTACTTTTGCAATAAATTGCGCAAGCCAAATTCGCCTGCAAGAAAAGTTGAGTGCCTCTGTACTATTCTGCATGTAAGAATTTGCTCATGGTTAAATATCGGCATGTAAACAAAGTTTTCGCAATTCTGACTGGTAGCAGTTGCAAAGAGATGATCTGATGAGGAAATTGAACAATTATTAGAAATATATGAGTGCTTGTATAACATTAAAAGTGATTTATACAGAAAAAAAAATGCATTAACCAACACATCACTCATTAAATGAACAATTTCGGAAAATTTTCTGTATGGTTGCTACTTCTCTCTACAGTTTCTTATTTAGCGCATAACAATCAAATTGCACGGCTGCTTTCAATTGCCTAATTCGGTCAACAGTACAACGTGCAAGTAGTCATTGTACCAGAAAAACCTGCACAATGTAAACGCGGCTTTAACTACAGACAATGCTATTGCAGTTGTATCATAATCTTTAGAGACAATCAATCATTAAAATGATTAGGCTTTCGACATTTAGCAATAAAATAAAACTTTACGACTGATAAATTTTTAACAATTAATCTAAATTAATACTAAAAAATCGAGGAATACATTATTTTCTAAAACCTATAAACCTTTGAAAAAAAAAGTTAGTACTGAAGGAACCCAAACGTTTTTCTACAATCAGTACACCCGAATGTATGTGCAAGTCAGAATCGATTTTGCAGCAGCGTCGAAATAAAATTAAATGCAACACTTTCAAACATCCTATCTATAGTTTTATACATTAGTGAACAATTGATCATAATTTAAAACACAACCTATAGAATTGACCTTGCTGCTAAGACATTTCTGACATTAATTCATATGGGGTATTCGCCTGGTTAGTGCGTTATAACAATAATATGATAAGTGGCAAGCACTACAGATACATATAATCTTGAAGCTATGAAAACTTTCTCAAAATAGTAACATGTAATACAGACAATTTTCTGTGCCAGTAACCAATATTACAGAGTGTCGATATTTTCTGTTTACTAATTTAAACTAAATTTGGTTAATGTATGTACCCTGTACAGTCAGGTAGATACACAAACCTACATATCACAAATTACAATATCACCTTGACAATATAGTAAGCGTAAGCAAGCCCCAAGGACTGTGAACTTCTTGTGACCTCAACTTGCAAAACTGCTTGATCTACCCAATTCGCCTGATGTTAAAAAGTTTGTTATTAGATCGATTGAATAGAAATAGTACGAGTGTTTTTACAATTTTGCCAAGCAACAATTTAAGTTGAAAAAAGGAAAAAATAAAACAATTGGTTATCAGAGAAATTGTGATAGTGAAGTTCTAAATTTAGACTTTTTTTCCTATCAATTTAAAGCATACCACGCAAAAATTGAAACTACATTACAAACACATTCACATTTAATAAAAAAAGTATGAGAAGTATTTTTTTAAATATTTAATGTCAAGATTTAGCTCAGCCATTATTATTCGTATGGTTTCTATGTAAATAAGTGCCCACATATACGTATTAAAAGTATCTTTTTGATATCAAACTTCCCCAGCTTGTATATAGTTTAGCAAATGTAAAATAATATGAGGGGCATTTGGAGCATTAACGAGTTTATTACAATCCAAAGAAGTATCAAGGGGTGTAAAAATTAAGATATATAGAAGAGTAATTCGTCCAACAGTCCTATACGCATGCGAGACATGGATCCTCAATATAGAACGAAAAGTGGAGGCTTGGGAAAGGAAGATCCTTAAAAAAATATATGATGGTGTTAAGGAAGGTGAAATGTGGGAAGGCGGAAAAATCAAGAAATAATGAAATACAGACAGACAAAAATAACAACCATTGCGAGAATACAAAGGTTACGATGGCTGGGACACATCGCTAGATTGCCGGAAGGAAGAGTAACGAAACTTCTACTAGAGAGTGAAGCCGAGTGGGCCGACCAAGAAGAAAACGGATGGAATCAGTAAATGAGGATCTTAGACAGTGTCAAATCACAGAATGGAGAGAGCTGGCAAAGGACAGAAAAAAGTGAAAACAGACTATTGAAGCCTGCAGAGCTGTTGTATATATAGAATATGTCATAAAAATTTAAACGGGAGTTTATTAAATATAAAATATGTACAGGTAGAAGGGTAAACGATTAATATTTTTTGACAAAGCTATGTTTTGACTTATTTGCATTCGACTGCCTGATATGACTACTAGATAGTTTGAGTTAGCAACAAAGGATGTCTTGCAGCTGAGAAGGGACTACTCATATCCTTGGGAATTTTATTGTGTTTCAACCAGCTGATTCCAAGTAAAGATACTTTTTCCATACAACAGAAAATCATACAATAGCGCCTGAAAATGTAGTAATTATAATATAACGATGCACTTACAAATTTCCAACAATGTAGGTAATTTAAAATATCAGCTGCGAAACACGTTTTCTCTATCACTGTTAAGTTTATATATCTAGTATAGCTTTAAATGAATTTGTAATAAAAAACGATGAATGTAATTATAAAAAAAAACGGATAGAAAAACAAAGAGAGGAGGAAATGAAGAAACACTAATCAAAGAAGAGGAAAGACAAGCTGTTATTGATAATAATGTTATTAATATAAACAACACGTGGATTTGTTCATTGAACCCGCAATGAAAATTCTATAAATGTCCATGGCAAAGTGTGCCTAAAAATATTTCATCTGCTTTAGTTAACATATTCTGCAGGCGGTTTACAGATAGGATAGAGGAAGTGAAATTGCGTAGTGCGTGCATAAAGATTATCAATGAGTCATGATGAATACCCAAAAGTAATTCCCGAAGTTTCCAATTTGACTTAACTGCTTAGGAATTTTTAGAAATTATCCTTTAATTGTTTAGTCACGCTTTTATTAATTATTAACGTATTATTTCAGTCATTTGAATACTTAGAAGACAAATCATTGGTTGCTATGAATTGGTAAACATGGACGTAGGCGTTCTATATGGTTTTGATTGGAGAATTTGCGCGTCAATTTGCAAAAGAGGGCAGATTGCATTTTCCTGCAGTTGTTTCAAAATGCCAGATTTTCATTTTAAAATAAAATTGCTTTCTATTCCTAGGAATTAAATTATGCAAACATGTGCATGTATCCTATTACGTGCTTTGTTAGCGCGAAATTGTAAGATACACTTGAATTCATATACCTGTCCAAAAGCGTTCTTATGAATTTAACAACTGCAACAATCTCCAATTTGAGGGCACGGTTTAATTTGAATGCATGTACAGCATTAAACGTAAGTACACAAAGATGCAGAATTATTATGAGTAAGCCGCAAACACATCTACAAGGCGAAATGAGTCATTGAAGTAAAAATTTCTGCGCGCATTTTAACATTGGTCATTGTATTCAAATTTGAACTCGTTCGCAGGGACTTAATTGCTACTTTTCTTCAGATAATTAGATTAGAAATCCTTTAACTGTATCTTCTGATTTATGAGACTCTCGAGTTTGGGAAAGGTAAACTATTCTCACCGTTAAGTTTGTACCCATTCCTAATCAATTTTTGGGCGCAGATCTGTTAAATCTATTAAAATTAGTTTAAGCAACCATTTCTGAAGATGACTAAATAAATTTGTATTAGATTTGTATATTGACAAGCCCGTCCTGTCACTTGGGCGTAGCTACACCAGACCCATGTGTCATTTACGGAGAGATAAAAGGGGAAGTTGTACTAATCGATATAACCTTCTATTAGCAAATAATTTAATTCCGATTCAAAAAGCCATCCATAGATATTTACTTACCAATGTGAATTGTTCTTGTAGTTCCGAGCGCTCTTCGTGTGTTAATTTTGCGGCCTCCGTGGCGCTTACGGAAGCCATGTTGTTGGCACTTGTAGGCTTTGCACTACGACACTGTACTAAAGGCGTGCTTTGGATAAATCACTATCAACGCTGTTCCCCCGCTCTGTTCCATGACGGTATTGCTAAGGCAATATTGAAATTTTTCTTAGTAACACCATTTTATTTTCAGTCGACATCCACGACGAACCGGTCTTTCAAAAAAGTATTTCGAAAGGAATTTCTTATTTGAGAATGTTTAAAATCAATTTTGAATTCCAGTTTAGCAACTTAACAATTGGCGGTTGTGGCTGACCCTACCAGTCCAAGACTTGCGCATTATTAAGTTTACATATTTTGTTTTTGTTTTATCCCTTGCAATTATATTTGTAAATAATTGTCTAAATACTATTTATGAATAGTGCACTTTTTACTTAACCACAATGGAATGCTAGCTAGACTTAACACTCTTTGGGCAAAGAAACTATTTCTAGGTAAAGGAAACTATATTGTTATAACTACGCAACTATTCATTTTTGAATTACGATTATTTGTAATAACCCCTAAGTACTTTAGGGCTATTACGACTCTGTCTCTAAATAATTGCATCAATGAATTCAATTATTAGAAAACTAAAACCAAACCACTTTTTGGACGAATGCTTTATTCATTAAAGTAACACTATTTAAAATTGGTATTGCAAGCGTTTACATATATACATATACATATATCAGTGGGGTGGTAGGGAAAAGTATATTTCCATTCTTCTTAGTTTTGTTCTTTGATTGTACACTATAATCCGTATTGTTTAGTGAAAATTTTCGAAGAAACTATTGGAAAGGATAACACTTTCAAACAAAATTTGTATCATTAAGTTTGTAGTTTGAAATGTTTTTTACAGATTTATTAAAATTTGATATTTAAAGTATCCACTGCGAATGTGTAAATTCCAATGGCTTAACGCCTAAGGAATTTGATCCCGCGAGCCGCGACTACCATTGCCGACATAACACGTCAAGGCTCAGTGAACCCCTAAATACCACAGAATAAAACATGTTTCATACCTATTGTGTTAACCCCAACTCTGAAAAATTGCATATTGTTTAAAACTAACATTTGTATGGATATTTTCACAAGAAGTTCATGCCTATATTAATAATTCTTCAACGAGAAAAAATTATGGTAATTAGACAGATGCGAAGAATGCAATGTTTTCCATTTAAGGTAATGCAAAAAATAATATATTCAAGTTGTAGATACTAATAAAAATCACATTGTAGCTATTTTCCGGAATAGAAAACTGTAACATTTTTAGATTTAGAATGTCTGAATAGTGATGAAATACAAAAATTGAGAACATTTAAATGTGATAAACAAAGATATTAAAATATCGTTGTGGTAATGAATTTCCTATTCTTATCTCTATACCGAATGCATGGACGGTGATTTTTGTTTACCGTTTAGTGTGTAATGCTGTGACACCAGCGGTCGTTTGTATTTAATTTCAAACATACCAGATTTGCTAAATTTGCAAACTCGCATAACGTACGAGAGAAGTCCTCTATCAATTTTTTTTATAAATTTACTACTATTTGCAATCAGAATAATTATCGTACAATACTAAAAGCAAATACATTTGTTGATACATAGGTTGCAAGTAGTAAGGGAGCTGTTATTCAGTGATAGTCAGCTCTGGTATTTCTTAAACACTTGTTATAAAATAGAAAACGATTTCAGTTCAACCTTAACGGTAGGTCTTTTTTTTCACTCGTTCATACTACCGTCCCCCCCCCCCTGGAACCGCTTTCGCATTACTTCGGGCGGGTGCGGGCGTCCCTTACATACTAAACATTCATGCAACATGCACCCTAAACTTAACTAAGCAAATGCGGTCGCTCCAATCGGGATTCGATCGCCCCAAGGGAGCGGCTGCATTTGCTGTGACTTCGAGTGGCCAATGCGTTCTCGCAGTAGACCCCCGAGATCCCTTAAACGGTAGGTCTAGAGCAGTCATACTCAACCTTTTTTTTTTCCTCGGGCCACATACCTATGTTTGCTAAGTTACGCGGGCCGCAACATTATACACTATACCTCTTCTTCTTTCATTGTAAGCAGTAGCCTGTTTTTTCTCACACTTGTATGGTGTGTCCACCGATGTGGATTGCCAGCTTTTGGCTTATCTTTTCATTGGCCTTCCCGGGGCGGTTCGCTTTCCTCATAGTACCATAATGTAAAATATAAAACTCAAAACCTAAATGTATCCACGTGTTTATTTAAAAATAAGTGTGATTTTTGATATTGAAACAAATTTTTTTACGATTTTAGACAAATCGAGTTTATAATTGCTACATGCTACCCTTCATACGTCATCAAGGTGAGAATCAGTAAGTCGATTTCTATTTACGTTTTTCGCATATTTCATTTTGGAATAGGATGACTCACAAAGATACGTTGATGGAAGCAGCAGGTGAGCACATTTTTGTACAGTCTTGTATTTTTCAGGGACTAATTTCCAAAATTCGGTGTACTCCTTGCCCTCTCTATTTTCTTTAAAAATGACTTCCAGATTCGTATCGATGGCCAGATTTTTTAAAAAGCACATCCTTCCTGATAATGAATGGGTTTCGGGCCGCACATAAAAGTTTGCCGGGCCGCAGGTTGAGTATGGCTGGTCTACAGTTATATCTCTTCAGTATATTCGTATCATCACTGTTGTCTAAAAGATTCATAGTAAGCACGTTTGGATGCATTTCTAATTTATTTAGGTATTTTGCACTACTCTTACTTCTTCTTTGACTGAAGCCGCTTTTAGGTCGTCGCGGATTTCATTATAAGGTATAAACCGTGGAGCGTTGGTTATAGTTCCTCACATTTCAGAAGCCAATAGTGTTTTCTCAATTAGTGTCAAAGTTGTTTTCTTTTATTGAGGATATGAATTTTCCCTCTTCTTCTTAAGGTGCCGTCTCCGTCCGAAGGTTGGCTACCATTTTAGCTATTTGTATTTTATTTACAGCAGCTTTGAATAGTTGATTCTAGTAGCGGTTGTACCATTCTCTAAGGTTACGCAGCCATGATGTTCTTCTTCTACCTACACTGCGCTTTCCTTCTATCTTCCCTCGAATAATAAGTTGGAGTAACTGATGAGTTTTCCATGTCAGCTCTTTATCCAAGTATATGCCTAGATATTTTACATTGTCAGCCAGGGGTAGGTTGTGTTCGTTTATACTGACTTGGGACGACGCTCCTCTACGCTTTGTGAAAGTCACATGTACAGACTTGATTTCGTTAATCTTCATGTGCCATAGTCTCGTCCACTGGTGTGTATTTGATCTTGTAGCGGTAAGTTGCAAGAACTGTGTCCATAAACTCGTGGGACCTACGGAATACGTTCCTATAGCAACCAGATTTTCCCAGCGATACGAACAATGGATTCAATTTTCTCCAAGATGATGTCACGTCCGGTGGGAATGCAAGAGGGATTTAGAAGCGCATCCCAACAGTACCAAGACCATCACACTTCCACCGGCAGTACTAAAGAGAGGTGGATGGTAGTTCCAATCCAGTTGTGCAGATTTCGGTATTATTATTTTGTGTTGCCGTTGTTATATTCGTTTATCATTGAATATTTTATTGCACGCACGGTATATATTTATTTAACGTACCCAAACTGTATTGGAGCATCTTCGCAGCGTTGGAATCTCTGTGGTCTGCAAGTGTAGCTTTGTCGTCCGCAAATGTTACCGTGCGTGTTTGTTAATTTCTAGGCAGGTTCAACGTGAACAGCAGATACAAAGTTTGTCCCAGGACGTTTCCCTACGTGATGCCGTATTTGACTCTAGATTATCTTCAATGTAGATACCATTCTATAATGATGTACAGCGCACGAGGGAGTACTTTTTTATAGACGAGTCCTTCTTGCCAAACCTTATCAAAGGCTTGGCTCACGCTACACAATAAACCTTTTCTTCGAATGCTTGGTTGATGATCTCAGTTACCCAGTGAACTTGTTCAATTCTACCATGGACTTTTCTGAAACCGAACCGATATTCGGGAAATCAGGTTATTTCGTTCAATTGCAGTTGTCAGTCTCTTTAGGACCAGTTCCTCTAGGAGTTTGCTTAATATTAGCAGCCAGCTAATGGACCTGTAGGATGTTACATCATTATGTGGTTTGCCTGGTTTTTGTAACGGGATTATTTCTGCTGCCTTCTATTGGGATGGGAAGATCGTAGCATTGCGTTAAATATAACCACCAGTAGTATTATTCCTCTTCTCGGTGGCTCTTTAATCAAACGTCCCGTGATAAGGTCATTACCAGGTGATTTGTTGGGGTTTAAATCATTCCTTATAATAACAGTTACTCCTTTCACTGTGGCTAGTTTTGGTAGCGGTGACATTTGGTACGAGGCTTCTACGAAATTTTATTTCAGCTTCTTCTACTGGCGTATTTTGATAAGGCAGTGGTTGAAAGGCTTTTTCTAAGTGTAAACAAAAATAGTAGTTGCCTTTTTCTGAATCTACACGAGCCCATGTTCTATCCACTCTGCGAATGGGAGGAATTGGCTTTTTGGGTTTATTAATGTCTGTTATTGCATGTCTTCCTAAACGAAAGATATTCATGCACAAGTTGTCATTTATTTGACATGTACAGTGGAACTGGTAGAAGTAACCACCTATATAAAGCCACTTTGTCCAGGCTTTGGACCAACTCGTATTACTTCAATGTAATTCCTGAATATAGTGACCTAGTTCAAAAACATCTATCTAAAATGGCCATTTTTCAACCACTTTTACTAAAATAATTCTATTTATGTGCTAATTAAGCCGCTTCTCCACAAGACCTGTAATGGGATGGGATATACATGTATTGCTTATTTTTTAACAAATTATTCAAGAGAAGAGTTTTTATCCCCTTACGTAGAGTATGATCAACAACATTTTCAATATGGGTTGGCTGTGAAAAACACGCGTGCCTTTACTTAACCGTATAGTTTATAACATTTACAGCAAGTGTAGTTTACGTGTTACAATTATTTTTTAATCTGGAATACAAAATAGTCACTTCTGAATACATAACGTGTACTTTTATTAAAGTTTTTCGAAACTAACAAAAATGAGTGTTTGAATATCCTTAAAAGACTTGGGATGGGTTCTGTTCAACTTCTATAAAGATTTGTAGTCAATGGTGACGTATAAGCTATCTTATGTTGTCTAGCTATCACTAGACCCGAGTTTTTTTCCATATTTGAAAAAGTAACAATAATCAATCTTAATAAAGGCGACCGTCAAAAACACACACGCACTCACACACACACACTCTTCACTACGTCCTTTGAAGAGCCTTGGCTTCTTCGACAATCGCCTTCCATGCCCATCTATTCTGTGCTATGTTAGTTCAATTATGCACTCGTAGTGCTTTTAAATTATTGGTAACGTTATGGAACCATCTTGTGCGAGGTCTTCCTCTGGTACGTCGTCCAGCTGGGTTTTGTGTGAAAATATTTCTGACTACCCTCATATTAGGCCGGATATGGCGCAACCGTCGTAATCTTTGCCTCTTGATCCCTGTACTAGGTTTCCATTCTGGAGAAGTTGTTCTAATTCATGGTTCATCTGCATTCGCCATCCATTTTCATTTTCATCATACATTGGCCTAAAAATTGTTCTTAACACCCTCCTTTCGAAATGATTTAATAGTTCTTCATTTTTTTTGTGATGTTCTATGATTCGTACCTATAACTCACTACTGGCCGAATTACTATTTTACAGGGGCGCGGTTTGCGTAGTTTAGATATGTTCCTAGATTTTAATTTAATTAAGTAATGTTTAAGATCGTTAATTCTACTCAAGGTGGCTAGCTATCGCTAGGCCGGAGTTTTTGTTCCATGTTTAAAAGAAATAACAATAATCAATCTAAATAAAGGGCCCGTTAAACACAACAGCTGTAAAATGTTAGACTAATAGTGGTTATGCGTCTGCTTATTTCTTTTTAGTTTTTTAAAAGTTGCAATAGAGCATGTTTTAATGTGAAGAAATTCAGATGATAGTGCATTTTGGATTTTTATAAATATTTTCAGCTGTTCTACACATTTTAAAGTAAACATTCTAATGAAATGATAGCTAGACACCTTAAAGCACCCGTGCAGCTCTGCTTATCAAACAGAGTAAAGGAAACTGCAAAGAGCTTTAAACATTCTAAGAAACATAATTTGATAAATATTACATATTTGTTATAAAGGATTCCAGAACTCGACAAGATCGAAAATTTTGATGGTCATACTATATAAGCATTAAAAATGCTCATTGACATTTAAAGTTGGCCAATCTTTATCGACACTGTATTCTACGTATTCTTGTTTTCGATATAATAGCATTGATTAAGTGGCTTATCTATTAAAGCAAAAGAGTACATTAAATAGAATGTAATAAAAGTACGAATTGCTAAAGTTCATAATGGAAGTACATTTCATGTTTTTTTAGATTAGCTATTTGGACCATTTGTATTTTTACACATGTTTATTTTGAAATAATATCGAAAGCTGAAACTGGTTTTTGAAAGAACCTTGTCGTTATTTAATGAAGTATTATACAAATATTTAATAAGTGGTTTTATTTATTATTTCCATACCCAGATACTATTTTTGGGCTGTGATCTTCGGTTCAGATTTTATGCTCCGCATACCCTTTAGTCTAGGTCCAAATAAATAGAATTCAGACAGTTGGTGCTAAATAGACTATTTGGAAACTACAACTACTAAAAGCTAAACCTAATTCTTTAGCGAAATATTCAATACCTGCTTTCTGGTTTAGCTTGATATGTATATTTCTCATTGTACATATTTTATGCTCTACATACCATTTAGTATACGCCCAAAGAAACGGAAATCCGACAGACGTTTATAAATCAGGACTATATAAAGGATCGGCAGTTACTGCTACTAAAAGCTTCTTTAACGAAATAGTAAGTACCTGCTTTCTGTTTTGTCTTGATATCTATATTTTTCATAGTTCGGATTTTACTTTCTGCATACCCTTTAGTATGGGTCCAAATTGAACAAGCAGTGTTAAATTAGGACTATACAAAGGATCAGCAATTACTGCTACTAAAAGCTGAACATAAATCTTTAACGAAATATTCAATACCTTCTTTCTGTTTTATCTCGATATCTATATTTTTCATAGTTCCAATTTTATGCTCTGCATGCCCTAAAATTTAGGACCATTAAATGAAAATATGACAGGCGGTGCTAAATAAGGACTATAGAGAGGATCGGCAATTACTGCTACTAAACGCTGAACATAATTCTTTAACGAAATATTCAATACCTGCTTTCTGTTTTATCTTGTTACCTATATTTCTTATAGCTCAAATTTTATGCTCTGTGTACCCGTTAATTTAGGCCCAATTAAATCGAAATTCGAGAAGCGGTGCTAAAAAAGGAATATACAGAGGATCGGCAATCACTACTACTCAAAGTGAACATAATTCTTTATCGAAATATTCAATGCCTGCTTTCTGTTTTATCTTGATATCTATATTTCTCATAGTTCAAATTTTCTATTCTGTATACCTTTTTGTACAGGAACAAATAAATGGAAATTGGACAGGTGGTACTAAATAGGGACTATACAGAGGATCGGCAATTACTACTACTAAACGCTGAACGTAGTTCTTTAACGAAATATTCAATATCTGCTTTCTGTTTTATCTTGTTACCTATATTTCTCATAGCTCAAATTGTATGCTCTATGTACCCGTTAATTTAGGCCCAAATAAATACAAATTAGAGAGGCGATGCTAAATTGGGACTATACAGAGGATCGGCAATTACTGCTACTAAACGCTGAACATAGTTCTTTAACGAAATGTTCAATATTTGCTTTCTTTTTTATCTTGATTTCCATATTTCTCATAGTTTAAATCCTATGCTCTGTATACCCGTTAGTTTAGGCCCAAATAAATAAAAATTTTAAGGCGGTGCTAAATTGGGACTATACAGAGGATCGGCAATCACTGTTACTAAAAGCAGAACATAATTCTTTAACGAAATATTCAATACCTGCTTTCTGTTTTATCTTAATACCTATATTTCTCATAGTTCAAATTATATGCTCTGCATACCCTTTAGTATAGGCCCAAAGAAATGGAAATTCGACAGGTGGTGATAAATCAGGACTATATAAAGGATCGGCGTTACTGGTGCTACTAAAAGCAGAACATACTTCTTTAACGAAATAGTAAGTATCTGCTTTCTGTTTTGTCTTGATATCTATATTTCTCATAGTTCGGATTTTACTTTCTGCATACCCTTTAGTATGGGTCCAAATCGAACAAGCGGTGCTAAACCAGGACTATACAAAGGATCGGCAATTACTACTAGTAAAAGCCAAATATAATTTCTTAACAAAATATTAAATAGCTGCTTTCTGCATTCTGTTTTATCTTGATATCTATATTTCTCATGGTTCAAATTTTATACTCTGTATACCCTGTAGTACAGGACCAAATAAATGGAAATTAGACAAATGGTGGGACTATGCGTAGGATCGGCAATTACTGCTACTCAAAGCTGAACATACTACCTTAACGTAATATTCAATATATCGTTTTTGTTTTATCTTAATATCTATATTTCTTAGAAATAATCCCAAGAATTGTTTCGCCAGCTGTTTGGTTATACTAATCAAAAATGAGGTATTAAGGTATACCGCCTGCAATTAGTTGGTTTATTCGAAGCTCCCTAACTACGAATTTTAGCACACTGTTGCTGCAAAACATGTTGAAACCACCAGTTAATTGAAATCGAACACCTCTTATAGAAAGGTGCTCTTTATTTGGTAGTCACATGGATTGGGTAGTATATCGATAGATGACGCATCCGTCGCTACTTTAATTGATCTTTTACCTATATTTTAATTTATATTTTAAATGATCTGAGTTTGTAAAAGTGATAGCAAGATAATTAGGTATAATAAATCCTGACTAATTTTGATCAAACAGTGGGAACTCGGTATTCATAAAATATGATATTCTAATTTAGTTTTCGTAATTTGTATATATTTGTACAGGAAATAACATTTTGTGTATTAATGGCAAATATTTAACAAGTGATAGCACATTCATCGATGTGTGTACATAAGCAATAAGCAGTAAATGGTATCTATTAGCACTTCCTATGAGTTAGTACTCACTGAATGGAAGAAAACGCAGAAAATCTGTGCGCCATATGACAGGATAGTTCTACTAATTATCAGGAGCTAAGCAATTTTAAACAGACTAAATTTACACTATTTTGGCTGCTTCCTTAAATTAATTTTGCAATCTAATTTAAAAATTAAATTTTAAATTATTCAATCGGTTGTAGTTGAACAAGTTGGATCATTTATACTTTTCAAGTATTAAATAAATGTATTTCGGTTTTTGTAAGATTCCGAACTCGATTTTTATAACTTTCAACTACAGGTTTGTTATAATATATGTAAAAATTAAAGTAATTATTATAGTATTCAGTTATACTTGAAGCAGATCAATAACAGTTTTATTTTATCGTATCTAACTGTACTATAGGCATGTATTTATAATCTGATCTGGAAAGGAATTAGACATAATATTGCTGTCAAGTTTTATAGATACTGAATTGGTCTATACGTTATCGAATGTTTGCAGTAACGCTTAGTAGAAATTTATATTGTATTATATAGATAGCAGCAGCGAGTTTTATTAATTGTAAAGTTTTCATTAAGTATGTGAATCTTCTTAGTGTTAAAATATTGTAGAATTATCAGTAATTTATAAAACTGTTATGCCTAGCGTTTTAAACTAGCTCTAGAATTTAAACCAATAAAGTCGAAAAAATGGTTTGTTATGGATTATCAAGGATTTTGCGGTTGTACTAAGATTATCTTCCACATATATGTCAGTATTTTCCTTAATCTAGGATTAGCACAAATTAAAAAATAATATATGCAATTATTTTAATTATCTTATCTTGATAATACAATGTTAACGTTCTTTTATTCCACATTTAGTATATATTTTCCTAAATCTACAGCAACAGAAACGCATAGAAGTGTGGTAATACTATTAGTAACTGTTGCAGAAAATACTTAAAATTATTTAGTGAAAACGTAATTACTGATAGTAGTAGAAAGATATAATAGTACATGACTTTTGGCATTTTACATCACTTGTGTGTTTTCCATACTTGTTATGATTATATGTACTTGTGTAATCAATTTGGTAACCATAAAGCTCTTCCTAAACAAATGAACATACGGTTGCTACATTTAAAACATTTTCTTATTCAATCAAATTCAGCTCCAATTGTGATGCTGATATCTCCTGGCAGAACATATGTTTGGTGATACCACCGATTTGTATCCACAACAACTGAAATCAAATCATACAGTTACATCACCGTAGTATGTTTTGGCTAAGCGACTGACTTATTTCACCTGGCGTCACGGTCACCTGGAGTTCGTGACATTTATAAAAACATTCTGGCGGAGGGGCTAGTTTCCATATTTTCTGACCCCGTAACTGGGCTTGCCACGAGGGATACTGTACGTTATCTACCTACAAATGCATAACATTTCGAGTTACGATGGCTTTGTGCTCATCAATCGTAATCCACTACTTACATGCATGTGCGCCCCAAATCCGGGGCCGCCCATAAATATCCAGTTCAGTGCAATATTTTCTGATTTTTCTGGAAGGAAGTAAGGGCGGTCGTAATGCTTTCGCAAGATTTTCCCCGCCTCGTCATTGCAGTTACTCCAACCTATATACCACGGCGGGGTTCCAGGTTCCAGCCTAGACCTTTCGACGCTCATATTAAGCACATCTTGTAAAGAATTAAATTCGGTTTTGTAAGGAAAAAATTGGCATTCGGTTTTACCAAAATCGTCCGAATTGGCGCTCTGATAAAGTTGCTTAAAAAAGTCGAAACTGAAAGTTCTCATGGCTGACCATCCTTTAGTACCATCGGTTACAACCAAGGGTTTTGTTCTGGCTATGTAAGCTTGTTCAAAGTTGGAAGGAGAGATATTTTGGACCTTATCTACTCTACTCACTTCTGTGCAGATTTGGCAATTTTCGGGTTCGCGGAATATTTTGGAGTGATCCGACGGCAACTCTATGAAACACTGAAAATTAATAAAATTAATGTTAAGAAAATTTAGGGAAACAAACACACACACCTCCGAGTCATTGAACATAATTGCACCAGCAAATAGAAAGCCAAATAAAACAAAGAAAATTGTATATTTTCTGCGATTTCCCGATAATTTCATTTGACAAAGTGTTTGCACTACATCGAGATCCGCGAGATTCTCGTACGAAATACCAGAGTTTTTGGATTTTCGTAGTATGGTATTTAAGCGCTTTTCTGCTTTCTGCATTACGTAGCAGGGTCGTTACTGTACTGAAGCTGAATTTTCCGATCATCCCTGTTAGCTTATCGCCCAAGAAAAGCCACAGGCGTTTGCATTCACTGAACTGTAAATCTCATAGCAATCTATTTTCAACCACCTGAGCTTTGTCCATTTCTCTTAACTCGCTGAAACTGAGTTAACGAGTCTACCTAAATTATACTACCTCTTCTGGAAGAGGCGATTTTGTTAATCGAATTCTGGACCTTATTGAGCTTTTTAAGAGCTTCATTCACTAATGAGATTTATACGATGGTTTTGTAACAGTGAAAGTAAAAATCGCAATTGATTACTTTCAGGTTCATTAATTTTCGAATGTATGTGTTTTTGGCATTTATTTAACTTTTGTTTGATAAATCAGAAATTGAACAAAATTAAATAACTGAATAGAAATCTAAAATTTGTAAAATTGATTTTTTATTAAGGTGCTGTATGATTTTGTTAAAATGTTTCATGTTGTCTTTGCTAGAAATATGATTTTTTCAATTATTGTATTACTTTTCAATATCGTTTCTAAAGTAGCATCAAGGACTATATATATAGGGTTTGGTAGTATCAAATAGTATCGAAAGAGCAGGATATGGGTAAATACAGAGCTCACACAGCGCACTTTCGATCGGAACCGTAGCTTCCACTACTACCCGTCAGATAGAGCAACCATGTACGTTATACTTTTATATTTACTAATAATAATAAATAAAACTACAATTTTGGTAGTAATCATAACTTGTAATTGTATTAATAACAAAAGTCTCAAATTAGTTTAAATATTGCAACATTCTATAATAGTATCCATATGAAGGTTTAATACGATATAACCACTAAAACGATGGTATATTGTTGTCATATACCGTCTTCTGTTATTCATTAGAACAACATAAATAGGACTAATTTATGATAAATTTACTGTTATAACATTTTTTAGAAAAGATTTTGATTGTCCTGTTCCAAACGATCCAAACAAAAATTTCTTTCGGAAAATGTTAAATATTTCTTACTAACTTCCGTACGACTACTTGACGATGTGAGATGTCGTACCAATGCCACATGAATACTTTGCCCTGGTCAGAAGCCACTCTTTCAGAAATAAATTGAGATCTCTTTCTAGAATACTCTGTGTAATACGTTTTGAGAATGGTGTCCAACTGAAGGTTCGAGGTCTTGGGTTCAAGCCTAAATAGTTCATGCATGAATTCTCTCCGGGTAGCTTTTCGATGTAGAGTGATTGATTTTAAGTAGACAGGTGTTCTCTTGGTGGAAATAACAAGTCGTTGTTGGTGAATATTTATTAATGGATCAAATACATTATCGATTATAGTAGAAATGGCATTTCTAGTACACTGCAATTAACACAATACAAATGCATCTAAAATGTTGGGCATTAGATCCTATAAATGGTGATAATGATTGATTATTTGGATGGAATGGTGTGATCGCATCTATGCCAAGGTACATATATTTACATTTATCAGTTCTTACTTTTACAATAATTAATAGACTTATTTTTAAGTACATACGGAGCGAAACCGTTGCTTTAACATTTTACATTAGCATTTCTTATAACTGATACATAACACCTAAAGAACAAGTTTACAAATTTGTTATAAATTAACCACCTACAACAACGCGTAACAAGTAGGAATATGGCAGGGATATGACTTTCATTTTTACCACACAGTCACATTTCATCATAACTAGTTAGTTATTTTATCTCATTTTTAATATTTCGTCGAAATTAAACATAATCGTCGGTTTTATATAATACCAGATTAACAACTTTTATTATATTTATTGTGCCAATCGGTTTAATATAAAAACGACGATTTTGGTTGTAGTTGGTAAATTTGAAATCGTATTATTTTTAGCAAAATATTGTGAGAGTAACAGTATAACTAATTTCTTAAAAATCTTACTAACTAGCCCGTGCTTTCTTATTATTAGATTTGATTTAATTACAAAATCATGCTTACGCCTTTATATTTTGCAGTTGTGGTCTAACTACTAACACTATTAGATTGCAGCGATTCGTCTCGAGTTCTGTTAATGAGATTGCTCTTTCCTTTCAGTGTTGAAATTACAGAAATGCTTGCAAAAGCTGCATTTTTATTTGGTTATAAATGGGAGCCAGTGGCGGCTCGCGGGTAAAAATATAGGCGAAGTGCTATTATAATATCCCTAATAATAACAAATAGAAAAAATATAATTCAATGTTAACTTCGCTAGTTTTTGTAGACCAAGTCTATCCCTCTGTCCTTTAATGCAGAAAAATTATTTATTATGTCTTGGTAAAAGGGTTGATTTTTTATTAATTCTAGTAAGAGTTCTTTCTGAATTGAAATATTTGCCAAAGAAGAAAGCGTATCTTGAGATACTGCATTTATAAAGTACGTTTTCATTTGTTTAAGACAAGAAAAACTTCTTTCCACTAAAGCACTTGTCGACGGAATAGTTAACATGAGGCAAAACGATTTGTAGGCTTCGGTAAAAATTTCTTTGTTCTCATTGAGATTTTCTACTAATTCTGTAGATTGCGGCAACTTTCATAAAGAAGATTTAATTGGTTTTTAGAAGCTAGCTTTTGTAAATATTTTGCCATAAAATTGATCTAAACTTTGAAATGCTTTAGACAGAAAACACGAATCATATTGTTCGAATTTCGTAGTATCAGCCAAAGACATGATTTGTAACTTATCGCAGTATTGAAACCTTACTTCCATTTCCATTACAATGCGATCCAGTATTTCATATAACAAAATTCTATATTTTCTTCTAATGTCATTATTTGTAAGGCTAGCGTATTCCCGCTTAGGGCTCTTAGAAATATCGATTTGTGTTATTTCTATTTCCTTAGTCTTTTCGAAGAATGTATCAAATAAATCGTCATTCCTTTTTCTTTTTAATAGTTCAATAGTTTTTATTTTTGTAACACAAAAATTGATATCCAATGATTTCTTTTGGAGAACATCACATAATATGTCAGTAAGAGAGAAAATATTAAATACTACAGCTAAAAATGTGAATTCAAAATTGTTGAAATCGTCTGACGGTCAAACCCGAACATGAAGTTCAGCGGCTGATTGGGACTGAGCTCTTCACTTGCGCAATTCACCGTGAACCAACTCTAGATATTGACGTAGGCGTTACCATGGCAACGGAGGTATAAGTGCAGATGTAAAATACCGTCGATGCTGACTCTTCACTACAATTGTACGAGTGTTGTAGGTAAGATTTTTTATGGTCAATCGACGGACTGCATTTAACATTTAAATTTTTCATACAAGGGGACCAGAAAAGATGTGTTTGTTATCACTAACTTTATTGTATCTACGAGGATGTATGCCATAAATAAACGACTCCTAATAGGTATAATGCCGATAAATAATTTGTCATGTAATTTAAATAAATATTAGCAATTGAATGAAAATTTTAGGTGAAGAGGCACTTCACCTACTTCACTTGGCGAGCCGCCACTGATTGGGAGCATTTCTATAATTAGTTAAGCATATGGTACGCTGCAAACAAACTACCGCAGTCGGAATTATAATTTATAAATTTGTATACATTAGAAGACCGAGTGAAGTCTTTTATGGGGAATATTAAAAATCGTTAATTTCAGAACAACTTCTGTATAATTTGATTGAGTTCTCACTGAAGCGTGACTTCTTTGATTTTATTATTGTGTTAAAGAGGTTTCCTAATTTTGTAATATATTTAATTAATTCGGAAAGTGAGCTCCCAGGTTTGATAAAATTATTACCGTTAGCGTTAAACGCAAGCCTCTAATTTGTTTGCCAGATTAAACATCCACTCGTACTTAGTTTGAGAAACGAGCAAACAAATTATACGCGTAGGTGGGGGATACACCAAAACAAGGTCTGCGTTTTTGCGTAGAGAAGTTCCATACCTTTCGGACGTTTACGTCAATTCCAAAAATAACGTCATATTAAATATCTTTGTTTCCGAAATGAATTTCAGGACGAGACTTTCCGAAAGATGGGAGTAAGAGGACATTTTACCGTGCGTATCCTACGCTATTTCGAACAATATGACACGAACTAGGAACACCTGCAAAAAACATTTTTTAGAATGAAGCAAATCCTGAGTGTAGTCAATCTTGGATTTTCCCGGATTTGCATGATCCGGGGCAATATTTTTCAAGTATTTATGCTCCGTGTTTGAATGATCCGGGTTATTCCTCGCTAATGTTGTACTTTTGCTTAGAATTGCCAAGGAGTATCTTGAAACATTTGTCGCAGCTTTGCATCAATCAGATCGAAGAGTTGTGGTAATTTTTATGCCTCGCATATTCTGAATGGGTCCATGTCATTTATAGGAATTTTCTATTCATGTCTCTCATTCTCTGAGATACCTCATTGGCATTCTACGAGAAGTAATTTAGTGTGGGCTACATAGGTATATGAATTTGATGTGAAACATAAGAGAAGCTAGGATGTTGCTTTCGTATTGCCTATTAGTTGAGTTATTTGGCGTATGAGAATAATATTGCCATGCTTTCAGCGCTTTTTAACAATTTTTCTGCAAGCTTTAATTTTCTGATGCAAGTTATTTTGACACGACTGGTTCTACGAAGCATTTTTTAAACGTTAAAGGAATACTCTTCAGCGTTACTCATCTTTGCGGTGATAAACGTGCAATATATACAATGCTCACTGACCTTTAATAAATGGACCACGGCGCTTGAAACAGAAGGATTATATGCGAGCGTGGACCTCGACGATTTCAATTTTTTGCTGGGTGTAACAGTTTATTATTTCAACAGAGCTAGTACAAAAATACTTTTGATATTTGTCAAATGCGGATAATTTATTTCCCAACAAGCGCATTTTCCGTTTATTGAAGGTCGTGATAACATTTTTGAAAAATATCGTTTTCCGGTTAGTAAGGCTCAAAAATGTTAATATTTTTAACAATAAATCGGTTACAAACATGCGTTTGAGCGTTGAGTGTACCTATATATTCATAAGTTTAGCATAAATTTCCTAACATTTACAAAAGAGCCAAACCAAACGATTCGCCCTTAGAGCTCAAAATCGATGATATATGAATCCGCTGCAGCGTAGAAAAATGCAATTAGTGACGAAGTCTAAAACGAAAGGCAAACGTAATAAATCACTAGTGCGGGCTACAACACTAATGGCTTTCGTCATTTGATCTAGCATATCTGACAAAAATTTGCTAAAAAAGTTAAAAAAGTACTGGATGAGCTCTGTAGGTTTCTAGAACCTCGCAGATAATAGTAAATGATGAGCCGAAGCTGAACTTCACTGAATTAAGGGAGAACTTTGACTATCGCTGAAATCCAACGTGTAGTACATATCCGTGGTGTCGAGGGAGGGTAAGCTGCGACTTGGGGTGGCCGTTGGCGCCTTGTCCTTTCCGCTAAACCATTCACTAGACATAAATTGAATAATGTATGTTACCATTGAAACGACACTCTGCCAATCTGAATTGTTTAGGATCGCAATAAAAAACTGTATCTGTACAGAAACTGTGAAACAGTTGCTGCGATCTACGCCATGGCGAAAGAACTATGCAAAAAACATGTTTTTATACAGACTTTTTTATTGCAAGCTTAGTTCAGCAGTAGTAAATATTTTTCGTCCGACAAAATGTCTTCCTAATGGACTAATGCATGCTGTACAGGCTGTTCACTTGAAATTGCTTCTATTGTAATATCTTAATATAACAATGTAAGTTAGAAACATAATTAACGCTGCATTTGTATGTCGAAGGAAGGAGACTACACGGCGTAATCAACATCAGGCTAATAACACTTACCTCCTCATCTCTGCTATTCCAACTTAAAAATATTAAAGGATACTTAATTCTACTCTACGCCATATAGGAAATTAAAGGTTTTAAATAACTAACTTTCGGGGCGAAGAACATCAAACAGTATAAACCGTTTTATGCGGAAATCTATACTCTTTTCAAAATAGCATATTGCTTTGAAGTATATGGTATTGAACGGAGACGGTGGTTCAAGTAATCGGGAAACCCCTTACTACCACGATATTTAGAACACCTGAATACGTATCATCGTTAGTAGGAACTTGAACTAACTAAAATAACTTGGCTGAGGAATACCTCTGGAGATACGTTGTCCACCAAGTCAACCGAGGAAGGCGGCTTAGCGGTAGAACGTTTACCTTTCATTCTGGAGGTCTTGGGTTCGAATCCCTGGACCGTCTGTCCTGACTTAGGTTTTTCAGTATCATCCACGAAATTCCATTATCTAATTTTCGTGGTCTTTCCTATCCTTACATTCCCATTACTGGCTGAAGAGGGGCTTAGGGTTCCGCTGCGGAACTCGACTGACCCCTTGTGGGGAATGAACCTACGTTGACTTTCCGCCAAGTCAACGAAGTGTTAGCGTCCCACGTAAAACCCGAAGCGCTGCATCTAGATAGAAGCTCATCTCAACAAAATTCAAAGATGGCTTAAAATATGGAAAGTCCAAGTTAACGAATCCAAATCTCAGCAAGTCGCGTTCACAATGAAAAAAGATCTGTCCACGGGTGACCCTCTAAATGGCCAATAACTGAAACACAAAGAATCAGCACAGTACCTGGTATCCCACCTGGACAAAAAACTGACTTGGAGACCGCACATCTTTAGCAAAACTTGAACGTTAACTCAGCAAACTATATTGGATAATTGGAAGAAAATCCCAACTTACTCTAGAACGTAAACTGTTAAACTCTAAATTTGCCCCAAAACCTATTTGAACCTATGGGATCCCTATGTGGGGGACAGCTTTTAATTCTGACATAGAAATTCTAGAATGATTTTAAAATAAAGTGCTTCACTGATAATTGACGCGCCGTGGCCAATAGAGAATACTAAGTAATCTATGTGAATCGCGAAATACAAGAACAGATTGAGTGCGCATCCTAACGAACTAGTTAATCACATACTGGACGAAACTGATGAACCAAAAAGATTAAACGGTTCGAACCCTCCGAATTACGAACACGATTCCAATAATATTTGGAAAATAATACTAATATTGTCATAACAACATGGTATAGTACCAAGTTAAACTTTGTAATGGAGAGGGCTCATTGCAACCTTACTTCACATGACTAAGTGTGATTTGTAGTTTACTGCTAATTGCTCAACTGTAAACATACAAAATATTTAGTACCCTACTAAATAGGGCAGATTGTAGGGATAACGGGGAAATAAAAAAAGTCAACAATGGAATTTGTTAAGAAACAGAAGCTTAAATACTAAATTCCCGTTAGGGTTCGATACGTTTAACCAATTAAAGGGTTATTTTCAACAACTGAATTAAATATGATTTAGGAATTGAGCCATTATCTGAATTTAAAAGATCCGCCCTATTTTTGAAAATGTGAATGCTCTCATAGCAAGTTAATTCTTTTATTGAAAACAGTTCCTTTAACAATTTTGGATTTTCTAGTTTAATACGATGTTCTATCTCGGAAATACGGTGGGCAACATTTGACATATCAAAACTGAAGATGGCAACTTAGCTGCCGAAACACGTATTCGGGTCTTCTAAATATTGTGGTGGTAAGGAGTTTCCCAAAGTTTTAATTGCAGTAAATGATGCAACAGAACCTATTATATTTTTATTACTGATACATCCTTGTACTCCTAGTCACTTCAAAAGTTATAGTATTATTGAATTAATTAATTATTTTAGAAAGAGAAACTTAAACTAAGAGCAACAGTAAACAAAGTTTTCAATAAGGATTGGCTATGGAAAACCAAGCTTAAGCCACACAGTATATAATATTTATTTATTATCGAAGTATAATTAAGCTGCTGCTGAAAATGTTGCCCCAAGATAAAACTATTTGTTTCTAAATACATTACTTACCATCTACAGAGATGAAGATTTTGGTATACATATCTTAAAACGTAAGACTTGCTTGACAATCCTGGACCGATTCTTTGCAAGTTTTATCTTCTCTTCTTCTTCTCAGCCGTTATTTGTCCACTGCTGGATGTAGGTCTTTCATAGTCCTCCATGTTTTCCTGTCTTGCCACCTTCTTCCTGCTACTTCCTTGATATCATCAAGCCACCTTTTTTTGCAGTCTACCGGTGCTTCTTTTGCCGATTCTCGGTTTCCAAAGTATGATTCTAGTAGTCCATCTATTTGGATATTGTCTGGCTACATGATCCACCCACCTCCAATTTAATTTAATTATTATGTCTGTGGCTTTTGTTTTTCGTCGGATCTCCTCGTTTCATACGTTGTCTCTAAGACTAATACCTATATGGCCCGCTGTATTGCTCTTTGAGTAGTTCTTAAGCGGTTTGCACTTGTTTGGGTTAGAGTCACAGTTTTATAGTCCATATGTCATCAGGGGTAGAATACATGCGTCATAAACTTTCCTTTTTAAATTTCTTGGAATATCTGTATTATGCAGGACGTGTTTAAGATTGATGGATTGTCGTTACGTATCTTGATTTTGTGCCGGTTGTCAATGATGATCTCCGTCTCTTCTGGACTTATGATTTTTATTTTGCTCATATTCATTTTCTAGCCAATGCGTTTTGATGCCTGTTGTAATTACCTGAACATTTTGTCCAACTCTTCGATATCGCTACGAATTAAGATTATATCATCCGCGAAACGCAGATGATCTAAATAGGATCCGTCGATGTGCAAGCCCTTCTTCTCCCATGCTAATGTTTTGAATATATCCTATAATACGAAGGTAAACAATTTTGGAGAAATTGTGTCTCTTGGCCGGACTCCCATTTTAACATCAACTTTGTTTGTTTTTAAATATTCGTCAATTTTCACCTGTAAGGTTGCGTTTGTGTGTATATATTTCAACAGTTTCGTGTATCTCAAGTCAACGCGTGCACGGTCCAGGCTTTCTAGAAATGACCACATTTCAATGAAGTCAAAAGCTTTGTGGTAGTCGACAAAGGACATGGAATTTGGACGTTGTACTTTGTAGTTTTTCCAATAAGAGTGCGGATAGTTTGTAGGTGATCAATTGTACTGAACCCTTTCCGAAAACCTGCTTTCTCTACCGGTTGGTAAAAGTGTAGCTTATTTGATATTCGGTTTGTTAAGATTTTTGTAAGTAATTTATACATGTAGGAGAGCAGGATAATCACTCTGTAGTTTTCTAGGTTTTTGCTATCCCCATCCTTGAAGAGTAGAATGATCTCTGAGTTTTTCCACGAGTCGGGAATTTTACTTTCGTCAAGACACTTATTTAGAAGTGTTGAAATTGCATCTATCAGAGTATTTCCACCTATTTTCAACATTCCATTTGTAATTTGGTCTTCTCCCGGAGATTTTCTATTCATATGTTTTAATGCATGTAGCATTTCGTCTTTATTAATTTCAGGCATTTTTTCTGATGGTATGTTTTCTTTCGCCATACGTTTTATATGTTTGTGATTTATAGGCTCTAATAAAAGTCTTTAACAGCGTTAACATCTTTTTGTTGCTACATTAATCCGGGATGTTATTTTCTTTGTTAACTCATTTAGTTCAAGATTCTTCAGTGAGTTTGTAGGGTTTAATTTAGTTTCCAGTATTAGTTGATATTTACCCATATGTTCGCTTAGTTTTTCTGTTTCTGTTTTCTGTGTCTTCTTCCCCACTAGTGTTTTCCTTCATTGCCTATGTTTATTTTGGAAGTTGCTCTCACTAGCCTATGATCGCTGCCTGTATCAAATGTATTTAGAACGGAGACGTATGTACAAATGGTCTTATTGTTGACGATTACGTAATCTATTTCGTTCTTTGTATTGCCGCCGGGGCTTCTCCATGTCCATTTTCTTTGTAGTTGTTTTTTGAAGAAGGTATTCAAGCAGTATAGTTTTCATGTTGCAAATAATGTAGCAGCATTTCCCCTCTTTCATTTCTTTTTCCTAGGCCAAACGTGCCTATATTTTGTGGGTTTTCAAGACGTTTAATACACAACTATATGAACAGGCAGCGTTAAGATGTCTTGATATACAAACTATTACTAAATTATATATTAGATATTTTGGTGTCTGGATCCGTGCCAGTCAAGGCGTGCTGCAAAATCACTATTACGTTTAATGTATAAATGGTATAAACACCACAGTGATCAGAAGGGGGATTTAAGTGCCATTGAGTTTAAGTAAAATTGCAAAAGTTAATAGACAAATCAAAAAAATATCAAGGTGATCCTGAGGTTTAGCGAGAACTCTTTTGCTGGTTCTAATTTCGCTCCAAATTCAAATGAATTTGAACCAAAATTGACATGGACTACGACAACATTCGGTTCAAATGAGATAACTATAGTTTGCAATATTTTAAGCGTAGATTATGAAGGCGACGGCGCTGCAGTTATAATAAGGATTTTTATATATTTGACTGACTTAAATTGCTTAATCCAGGAACAAGGTGATGACGATGAAAGCCAAATGGATGTAGAAATAGATGGTACTCACACATAACATTTACTGAAGCAACAGCAGCAAACGTTGTACTAACCTCTATTTACTATGTATTTTAAAGATGTGGAAGAGACCATACATGCCTGTGATGTAAGTGACGAATACCCGGTGGAAACTTGGATTTTTTGGAAAATGTTGTTAGAATGGGTTGGAATTAGTTTTTGCAAGAAACCACTGCCAGGTATGGCAAAATGTGGTATAACCACTTACGGAATTTTGAAAACTCGTATGTTAGAAGAATTTTCGGTGAAAGTTAACAGTGGTCAGCCTTATCAAATGTTATTACTGAAGAAGATGCGACGAGATGAAACAGAAATATTTCGTTATCATAATAGAATTGGCAGCAAGAGGTACAGTTGCATCCGAAGCACTGATCAATGATGTTGTGGAAGGGTTACGGATGACATGGACACAAAATGTTTCATATGGAGCTATATCGTTAAGGCAACTAAAGGTTAAGCTGGATCTTTATACAATAGCGAGAAGTAAGATAACAATATCTAATTTTATGATTAAATTTGAACCACAGAAGAGAATGACTTCAGCAGTTTTTTCCAAACCCTACGAGGCAATACAAGGAGTTCATAGTAGACCTATAGCGCTTGAAATGTAATGGGACTGGCCATTTTGCATCTGCCTGTATTAAACCAAAGAAAGAAAGGAATTCCTGCTACAGTTTTAGGCAAATTGACTATTTTAAGTATAATTACCTAAGCCGAAATATCCAGCAAGGTACGTCACAGAATGTGTAGGCGATGTTGCAGTATGAGTGGATAGTGGAAGTCCCATTTCGCTTCTAGATAAGACTTTCGTTCCAGAAGATGTGACGTTATAGCCTTATACTGGTAGCTAGCAATTTGAAGGTGTTAATAAAAGTAAATTACACATTTAGGCGAGATTGTATAAAAAATAAATGGCTGTGAAATGTTACTAAAATTCGATGTTGTTCTTAGTACCACTATGAGTGGTTCTTGTTCACTGGGGCCTGCTTTTATAGTCAATGATGATATTGAAATTTTTTTTGTAAAACCATAACCATTTGCGTTTTCCCCAAATAAACGTTTGCAAATAGATGCTAATGAGAATAAGCCAAACTCATTAAAGCTAGATATAAATGAAAAGTAGATTGGGAAAATCGAGCTCAGGTTCAGACCATTATCGATGAATATTATGCGAAATCGGAAAGATAAAATGTACCAATTACTAATTTAGAGATAGAATTAGTACTCAAGCCAAACCATTCATCATTTTCTAGCAATCCGAGACACCATTCTTACTGTGAAGAGGAGGCAGTTTCAAAAATTCTCGATTATTCGTTGAATTGGGACATTACTAGGTAGACCAAGGCCACTATTATGTTTATGTATTTATGTGCTGATAATTACAATATATTTACGAATAAATGTTGTTGTACATACACAGTACATAAATACACGTTTTGTTTTCCATAGCCAACCTTTATTGAAAATGTTGTTGATTATACTGTAGAAGGATCATTTAATTGCGCAAAACGGAAATTATTAGAAACACCAAAATATGAAGTAATTCACAGGGCCTACTCAAATCGTCTGAAACGTTTATTCACTGATCATCAATGGAATCTACTTTCAAATTCTGCTCCAACATTCTCATATAAATATATCAAAATGGGCCAATAGTCTTGGTTTCTTCTTTGTGGGAGATCTTCAAACCTTTGGGATTATTATTATTATGAAGCTTTCACAGGCCTTAGAGGCCCATCGCTTTTGGTGCGAGACAAGGCTAAGTTAGTTTGTGCAATGCCAACAGCACCCGACTCTGCGGGTTACACTGTTGGTGCGTAACCAAGCTTAACCTGCTGTTGTGTGTGAATGTGTTTTGATTATGGTCTTGTTATTCCTCTAATGCGAGCGTAATTCGAGGAGTGCCATTAATTTGATCCCCAATGGCAAATGGAATCCGAGACCCAGTACCGACCACCCAGAGAATTAGAAAAATCTCCGACTCTGGGGAGATTCGAACCGGGAAGCGTTTGGACTATTACATGCAAAGCTTGGCTCTCTACCACTGAGCCATCCCCGCCCCTAATCCTTTGGGATAGCATTTTGAAAATAGTTTATTTTAAATTATGGCCAGAAAAAAAAATCTAAGACATAATAGATTCGGGAATCTTGCTAGTTCTTTTACCCGTCCGGATATATTGCTCTGCCTATCAGAAAATACATCCTTGAACCATTTTGCAAGCAAAACTTTCCCGTTGATGTTCTACGGCAGTCCCATGTTCGGCAAATCATACGCAATATTCAAAGAAATTACAATATACAACTGCAGAAAGTTCTACCAATGCATTCTAAAATTTTAGATAATCGATAAATTTTACTGGATTGTTCGTACAACTGTTTGTAATTCTTTTTCTCAGATATTACGTGAACGGATATACCGGGCAAATATTTGTAGTCTTAAAGATTTCGTTATAATCAAGTTACCGTTTGAGTTTCTTCTGTGAATAGAGCAATCTTTTATCAGTTGATAGCATAAGGCGTTGAGTATGCCTCCCTGTAAAAGGCTAGTGATTTTTCATCGTTCATCACAACTAAATATAGGAAAGTATTACAAGTGTCACTATAGCATATATTTTTTTTAATAAATTAGGGTTTCTGATTTACTATACCTTAATTTCTTCAAAAAATTTAATTGTTGTTTTAAAATGTTTTCACGTAATCCTAATCCAACTGAATTTTATAAGGATAAATGTAACTATTGTAATAGCTACACCGGTGTGGTTTATTTGCGAAAAAGTTCTAAAACGCAATTTAGGCGTTTCTTTAAATTTTTTGTATTGGGTCATTTTTGAAAACATTAGCATTTGTATACTTCTGTCTTTATTTCTGCCTCCATAGAAAAATAATAAACAGGAAACTTTTGAAAGATAATCAATAAATTTATATCTGATACTGTAAAACACTATGTTTCCCATTTGGATATAAAATAATATTAAATAGAGAGAACCCGTGTAAAAAAATAAATGGGCTATCAAAAAACAACATAATTATCGGTCTACAATTCGATGAATATTTTTTCCTGAAATGCCCTTTTCCTTTGTCTCTCGAAAGATATTTAATTGTTTTCCTCTGGTACAAGAATAAGACATTATTTCACTATCTGATCTGGTTTTCCAAATATTTTGAGTTGATCGTTTGCAAATGAATAGTATATTTTTCTTTCGAGATAAACTTCGGATTTTATAAACCCTGATGGGAGTTCAGTAAGGAAATCAGAAGGTTGCTCGATGATTTTACGTAAAAACCCTTTGAAACTAAAAAATTATCTTGCTGGAACGTAGTTGGTAACGCCCTTAAGGGAAAAAAAGAAAATATAACAAGCTTGTGACCTACACGTTGGTGTCGTATGCAACAGGCGAGCGTTGGACGTGCTTCTACCTCCCGCCGCGCGCTATCCATCGTCGGAAGGGTATATAAAGAGCATAGATTTCGTTCATTTTGCTTACATTTTTTATGCTGTAAATTGTTTACAAAAAATAAACTAATATTTTTCTTTATTGTCTGGTGATTTTGACTTCCAAATCTTTTACCGGAACTAAGTTCCGGATAGTTCCGGTTTACTGTCCCCCCTGTATATGTTTTATATACAGAATGTTTCAATATGTAATTAATAAAATAGATTTGGAAATTAGTAAGAAGGGGTTGTAATTTACAAATAATTCAATAAAGATACACTTTCTTTGAAATTTGGTCTCAAACTGAAATTAAAATGGGATTCTTTTTTAAATAAATTTTTATGAATTGGTAATAAACAGCTAAAATGATAGTAAAGTTGTTTAATCAACGAACAAAATCTGAACGTAAAATAACTGTTTTCTATATTAAGCATCTGCTAGGAAAAGGTGCGACAAACATTGTGATAAAGGATTTTCACTTAAGAATAAACACATTAAATCTTTATCTCTGAGAAAACACCCAAAGGATCACTATTGTAAATATCGTAGCTGTCTTTGCCCAATAGATATCTTCTCAAGGCTGGATTTAAAAGAGCTACATACGAAAGTAAAACAATAAATAATAAGCCAATACGAGGGAGTCGTTTAGATCTAACTGTATACATGCACATGCAATACAATTTCTATGAGTATTATTTTATAATGTTATAGTTTTGTAGTTTTATTTTTGATATTCTTCAGGCTGTCAGAAGAAAGTGTCCTAACATTTAGAAATATTGAAATGAAAATTTTTTTTGTTCTGGTTTTGACTAAGATATGCTTCAGAGGAGGACTGTTGCGACTGCTAGCGAAATCCCAATGAATTTTACAAAAAGGGGATGCATCTAAATGAAATACAACAAAGTTAGTTATCACAGCGACGCATAATTCAAAACAATTCCCACTGAGAATAAATTGACGGAAAATGTAATAAGCCTCGTGTTATGAGAATTAACCGATGGCAGAATTATAATTAAACAAGTAAACAGCAGCTCCTGGGAGTAAACGACTTTCAGCGCGTGTTCGATCCAGCCTACCAAGGATTTACTTCGTCTGCGTTGGCTTTCTTATCTTAGATTCTCATCTCCTAAGGGTCATATTCACATATATAAACATAAATAAGCTTTATATCTTAGATAAGTATAAATTACAGAATTGAAAGTTCTCAAGTCAGTGCAAAATTCGTCGTGAAAATGAGGTTTTGCTAGCGACTAGTTGTAAAATCGTAAAATAAGGGCGGTCGTAAATAAAACCTCCACTTTTTAGGATCGGCCTGGAAAAACTGTTAAAAATATATAAGCTTATAACCTATGGAGACGACATGAAAAGGGATTGCATTATTCAAAAACTTCTCTGCAATCTGGTAGTTGCATTGCATTGCTGTTTGATTATACCACATAAGTCCTTTTCAGGATGCAGCAGTATTAGGAGCAAGCAATTGCAATTCTTCATACTAAAAGCCAAACAATAAGTATGTTTTCGCAGACCCAAAAAACAAAGGCATGTGTCGTACTAAAAATATGTGTTGATCTATTTTTAAACATGTTATTGTGTTAGGTTAAGTTACTACTAAAACTACACAGGACGTTGAAAAAAGTGAGCCCCTAAACCAACCATTTTCAAGATATGTTACTTCCTGTTTCGCGTTTTATTCATATTTAACACTACAAAACACAATTAACTGTTGCATCTTACAGTTTTAAAAAATATATACACAATGCTTTTTTTGCATATCGACACGGCTGTACAATTTTTCGGGAAAACTCTACACCCTTCCAAAAATGGCCTTCTTTAACTGTTTGGCAGTCTTGTTCAATTCGCTCTTGCAACTCGGTAGAATTATTTAAAGATGCTACGTACACTATACTTTATCTTCTTCTTTCGGTGCTTTGCCTCCTTATTTTCTATGCTTGTGTTGCACGTTTTAAAGTAGCGCAGACATAGAGCACCCACAGCGTAACATGGACTCCAAACCACGGGAAAGAGTTCTACTTCAAAGAAGATTTTACTGGGCAGAATGCCTCGCTGGTTTGGCATTGCTGTACGCTGGTGAACAGTCGGTAAAATATACTTTTTACATGACCCTAAACACGAAAAGCCACGGCAGTTACTTATGTCGAGAGATCTGGCAGGCTATAAACTGGAACATCTTCGTCCTATCAGTCTCCAAGTAAATCTTTCGTCCACGAACTCCCTAGAGGTAAGTGAAAACTGCGGAGGTACTCTTTATGTGTAAAGGTTAAATATTTGATTTATAGGCATAACTACCAAGTGTTTAACCAGTATCACGATTTGTGGAAACTGTCATCGTCTGGGCAAAACAAACAGTCTTGTTAATCTCTTGCTTAAAATATCCTGGCAGATGTTCAGATTGAAACGTTGTTGATGTTTGGATTGTGGTTTTTGTGAAACCCATCTTTAGTGCCACTGCTGAAATACCATACTTGCTTGATTATCAGGTGGGGTTGTACCCGTTGGATATGGTACAGATATATGTATTATGTAGATTGGGAATAATTCTTCTTGCGCTCGTTTTCCTCAGGTGTAGATACTGGCCACAGCCGCCCGCAACACCCTCACCCATTGGTAAAATATTCCGAACATCGTTTAAATGAGCACCACCAGCGTCCATATAGTAGTAGGGGATTATAGGGGGGTCTGAGATGCCCTGCTGGTATGCTCTTATAGACCCGTTTTACTAACCTCTGGCATCACCACTCTTTCTTTCTCTTCCTCTCCTACTTCCTCCGCCTCTCTCTTTGAGCAAACCGTCCTGATATTCTAATGAATGCCGGGATGTCCATTCATGCGAGGGAGCTCAACTTTGCACTGTGAAGCGTTGCTGCGCCGAAAACTTTATGTGTCACTCGCATTCGCTCCTTGCATCCTCCTAGGAAGTGGAAGGCGGTTTCTTCCTGCTTTCCACAAACCTGACATAATGGGTCGTCCTCTACACCTAGGAGGGTTTGGTGTTTTCTGACCTTACAGTGGCCTGTGAGGACTCTTATCAATAGATTAAGTGTCTTTCGGCTTTTACCCAACAGCCAGATCGCTTTGGATTTTCCCGGTCCGGTTATACAGAGTTTTGTCTGTCTACGTCACCTGAACCTCATCCATTCGTCCTTTAGCCTTACGTCTGCCGATTCGATTAGGAATGACGTGACCTATTGTGTTGAAAAACCTAGAAAGGGTCCCGGTCCTAGGCAGGTTTCTCCGGCTCCTTACTTGGCAAGCTCATCTGTCTTCTCATTTCCAGGGATTCCACAGTGTCCCAGTACCCAAACTAGTTTTACTTCCTTCAACCTTGCGAGATCTTCAAGAGCGTGTCCGCATTCCTGGACGAGAACTAACCTCGTTTTGGACGAGCAGATGGCTTTGAGCACCCCTTTGCTGTCGGAGCACATGCTCTGCTTCCTTCTTGGCCACCACCAAGATTGCATAGAAATGCGCCTGGAAAACCGTGGTGTACTTCCCAAGTTCGAAACTTCCCTGTGCTCCCGGTTTTCTAGGTAAACTCCGGCTCCCGCCGACTTACTGCTAGCTACACACGACCCGTTGGTGTAGCAGACTAGGGAGGCTTGTGGAAGATGTACCTCGTTAGATGTACCTCGTTTCGCTCCCACTGTTCCTTCTCAGGGATTGTGAGAGAATATTTCCTTTCCAGTCTCAGTCGGTCCTTCGTTTCTATCACTTGGCAAGCAGAAAAAGGGAGTTCTTTTTCCGCCATCTTGAAAATGTCTGCGTGAGCTATGATAACTCCTTTGTCTTGTCAGCATTCGCTGTCCCGCATTCTAAGGCGTCCATACTGTAGTAAGTGTCCTGTTCAAAATGTAGCACTTTCTGAAGCATTTGTGGAGTGATTAGATGACATTCGTTGATTATACGTTGTCGTAAATCTTTTAAAGAATCGGGTTGGGTTGTGTGAATTTTACTCTTTAAATGGCCCCAAAAAAGATATCTGCGGAGATAAATCTCGCGGCCTTAAACCTTCCATTCAAATACTGTCGAAAAACCAGTATATAATGTGGAGGAGGTCCGCCCTGTTGGATATCAATTGATCTTCTAGGTACCGATCATAGTTTTCTATAATATTAATTAACATTGAATCAATGTTGTCTTATAACAATTCCAGATACATCTGTCGAGTCCAGACCAACGAGACGATCACCATAAATGCTAGCCCAAACATTTAATTTTTCGTGTTGTTGAGTATGTTTCGTGAAATGTGGCTATACCATTTATTCATCGGAAAGACAGACGGTAAAAAGACAATTTGGATTATTTATCGCCCGTTCACTTATAGTCTTCCTAAATTGCAAATGGCTGTTAATGTGGTTTTCATTGATTGAAAATGAATCTTGTAGGTACAAAACTTGTAGTGTTTCAAAATTTGTTTAATACTGGTTCGAATAAGTAATACCCGATACAATAGCAATTTGTCTTGTATTTAACGCAGGATCGACAACAATGTGGTCCAGAACCGCGATCGGCACTGCTTCGTTTCTTACCAGATTTTCAGCATTTCACTCTCGCGAAATTTTCTTACATAGCTCAAGACATACTTGCAATTCACGTGCTTATCTGAGCGTTGCTGGTTGAACAATTCGGCGCTTCTATTGGCACATTTTCTTTCTCTCTCAACTCTTTCTAAAATCGAATAAACCATTTTAAATGTTCAAAAAATACAACGACAACCACGAAATACGTAAAGAAAACCATTCAAATGTTTACGCCAGCGTACGGTCAAGCAATACCGTCTAATTATTCCATAAATGCTCCAAAATATTTACTACCCTAAAGTTTTGGACTGCATTTCTGCGGGAACGAATGCTGGTAATCCAAAAATAAAAACACTATTCTAGAGCAAATTTATCGAGCTTTTAAATGGCATGTCTTCTGATACCCATTGTTATTTAATATTTTTATGGTGAAATCACCCCAATTTTGGAGTTCAAGATAGGTGAATGTCGCCCTGGTAAACACGGCTGTTTTGTTCTCGGTGAGCCACCCTGTACAGCTATGTTGTTAATATTTCCCGTTAGAAAAATGCGTAGAGTTTATGTGACATATGTAACTGTCCTGTGCGTTTGAATTAAAAGGCTAAAACACTATCAAAGTATGATTCTAGATATTTTTTTTATCAAGCAAAAATAAGAACAGTATAAGTTGTTTGAATATCCATTTAATAAAAAATCACAGAATGACTATAATATGGTGTTGTTTACGTGTGAGTGAAAAGGCCAACATGCGCTAGTGTTATTGCAGATTTTCTTTATCCAGCAAAAATGATGTTTGAAAATCCATTAAACCTTAATGTGATAGCTGCGAGGAGTGGTGTACGTTTGAACGACAATGCCAAGACGCTTTCCAGGTGTTTCGTTATATTTTCTTTATCAAGCAGAAACAAAAACGCTAAACATTAAATTTTTGAAAACGATCCAACACATTTATTTCTGACTCCGCAAAACACCAGGAAATGGTTTCATTGAACGTCAAAATCGTAATAAATGGAGAACGCAATACAAACAGAAGAAGTTTGATCATTATCGCGTTACTGCCCAACGAGTCTGTTTTATTTCGAAAAGATTCTCTATCTACGTAAAATACGAAAAACCTCTACAATCAATCTGTTTTTTACATCAAAACCCCATTTTTTGCTAAACCTTCAGTTTAAACTGTGGAAGTTCAAATAGCACTATGCCCTTTGTGTAAAAGATCATAGTGCTATTCAACATTATAAAAATGAGGTAGTTTGAGGTGAGGGGGTGAGTTTTAGTAGATACTGATTACGCAGGTTAGTCTCCTTCCGCCATTTAGAAGAGCGGTGTTAATGTTTTCCCTTATCTAATTAGGTTTACCATATATTACGGGGGAGGGGTTGCTTTCAAATGAACACTCCACTGTAGAATATTAGGATTCAAACAAGGAACTAGGTTAACTGGCTCATAAAAGACTTAAGTAAATACAAGCTCTCGCAATAAAAATGCTATTGTGAAAGGGATTTAAAAATTTAGTCAAAAAGCATTTTCAAATTGCACTTCCCCCATATAACCGTCTATTTTTTCATACGTCACGTCAGTTGTCTATCAAATTCATGGATCTACAGTAATGCTGTCGAATTTATCCGATAAGGAGAAACATGAATTTTGTACCAGGTTGTAAAATATTCAGCGTTGGTACTGTGATTGTATTTTGAAGTAAATTTAATTCCCCCTTATTTGATTTGTATTACGGACAGCTGTTTGGTGTGAATATATCCAATTACATTTGCTTTAAGTCTATTTCCAGAGATTTTGTCAGCTGAAAAGCTTTATTTTTGAAATAAATTGCTTTTAATAACATGTTTTGAGGTAATTTTGAGAGAACAAACACGTAGACTTGATGTGGTGGGCAATTAGTGAAATCTCAAACCTCAAAAATAATTGCATTTATTTAATTTAATAATTGTAATTTTCAGGAAGTTGTTGAACTTTCTTCTGCGGTTATACGAGGGCTGCCTTTTAAGTTTTTACAAACAACCGCTAGGTGGCGCTATTGAGATGTGTCATTACTATTTTCGTAAAATTTGACATCTGATATTGTGAAAACGACGCGTAAACAACAAACAGAGGCGTACTCGGAATTTGGGGGCAAGGAAAAGGGACCGCTTGTCGAGATGGGAGACAAAGAACTCACACTAGCGGACATCATGAAGCAACTGGTCAATATGGAATGAAAAATAGACGAATCAAGTAACAACGTTAACCTACAAGCACACAAAATAAAGAACCTGGAAGAAGCTATAAACCAACAAGCAGCGAGGATTGAACTATTAGAAAATGAAACAAGAAAAAGGAACCTAGTAATCTTCGGAATTCCGGAGGATGATGGACAAGACACTAAAGCCCTAACAGAAAAATTTCTATCCGAAGTAGCAAGAAAAATAGGAGTTCCAATAGCAGACCAGGAAATTCACTTTATAAACAGATTAGGACGGGGCACAGGAGGGGAAAACAGGCCAATCAAGGTTGGACTCACAACAAAACTGAAAAAACTGGAAATTCTACGTAACGTAAAAGGGCTAAAGGGAACAAAAATAGGAGTAAGCGAAGATCGGGATAAAAAAACTAGAGAAACGAGGAAACAACTTATACCACACATGATAGAAGCCAGGAACAAGGGAATGAGGGCAGCGATCATAAGAGATAAGTTAATAATAAATGGAGAAGAATGGAGGAAGGAAGACCTAGAGAAACAAAATATGGAAGCAAAGGAAAGCAAAGGAGCAATCCCAAAAAAGAAAAACTGGGCGCAAACTATACTAGCACCTCACGGGAAAGTAAAACCAAGGATCGAGGAGGAAGAACTGAATAAAACCCTCAGGAACATCACGAAGACAACACAGCATCAACATAACTCAAAAAACTAGAAGGAAGTAAAAACCGGACGGAACAAACAATACGAAGGGCAATGGAAACGGACAAAAGAGAAACATCATAACAGACGAAATAAAAGACAAGGAAAAAGGAAGTCAGTTAAAAATAGCTACATGGAACATAACAACAACAAAGGGGAAGGAAGAGGAACTAATAGAAGAATTGAAGACGAGGAAAATACAAATACTAGGAGTAAGTGAAACCAAGAAAAACGGACAAGGATACCAACAACTCAATGAAGGGTACACACTGTACTAATCAGGAAACGAAAAAGGACAGAAAACCAAAGAGGGAGTCGGAATAATAGTATCAGAAGAAATTAACCAAAGAATAAGGAGTTGGAACTCAATAAACTCAAGAATAATAGCAGCTGATATAGAAATAGGAAACAAAATAATAATAATACAAACATACGCCCCAATACAAGGAACAGAGGAAAAAATGATGGAAAAATACTACAACAAATTACAAGAAACGTTAGACAATTATAGAGAAACAAATGAAACTATAGTATTAATGGGAGATTACAACGCCAGAGTTGGAAACGACGAAAGTATGGGACTAAGAAGTATAGGAGGAAAAGGAGAAGTGGAAAGAAATAGCAATGGAGAGAAACTATTACAATTTAGTATAGCAAATGACCTCAAAATAGGCAATACGTTCTATGAACAAGAAATCAAATATACATTTGAAGCAATAGAAAGAAATGCGAGAAGTCTAATAGACTACATAATATAGCATGGTTCGGACATGTTAACAGAATGAATCCAGACAGGAAAACCAAACAGTTCTTAAGCGCTAAACCAATAGGAAAGAAAACAGCGGGGAGACCGAGGAAAGCACTAAACAATATTATAGAAGAGATAGCAGAGAAACTCGACACAACACAAGACCAAATGAAGGAATTAGCAGCCAATCGGAATAAATGGAAGGGATGGATAACATCCAAATACCCGACGCCGTAATGGTACAAGGGACTAGAGAAAGAAGAAGAAGATATTGTGAAGACAGTGGCAGCGTAGTTTGAGTTCGAGTAGTTTGTTTACAGTGAGCGTTTAGAAAAAGCAATTTTGTGAAAAAATGGAAATTTCACGTGAAGGTTTTCGTTGGATGATTTTTTACGATTTTAGTAAAGGCCTAACTCAACAACAATGCATAGACTCGCTTCGTTCAAATTTTGCTAATGAAGCAGCATCAGAAAAGACTGTTTACAATTGATTTGCAGAATTTCGCCGTGGTCGTGCGTCCGTCGGTGATGAATTTCCTGAAGATCGACCAAAATCGGTTGTTATAGCAAAAAACATCGATGCTGTGCGCAACATGATCGAGGACTGCAGTACATTTGATTTTGCATGAACATGTAGCTGTGAAAAAGATGGATTCCGCATAATTTGACCGAAGCTCAAAAAAAGACTCGTGTTAATTGGTGTAAGGAAATGCTAAGAGAATTCGATCGAGGAATTGCAAAATCCGTATACAAGATCGTAACAGGTGACGAAACTTGGGTATTCGTATGAACCGGAAACTAAGCAACAATCTACTGTTTGAGTGTTCCAAGTTGAACCGAATCCCACAAAAGTTGTTCGTTCATGAAGCACTTCCAAGAAAATGATCGCTTGTTTTTTCGGTTGTACTGGACATGTCGCAACCATTCCTTTAGAGGATCGAAGAACAGTTAACGCTGAATGGTATACAACAATGTGTTTCCCAGAAGACATCCACGAAATCAGGAAAAACAACCGAAAACTTCGCATCATTCTTCATCATGACAATGAAAGCTGTCACATAGCACGTCCAACAATTGATTATTTGAAGGAGAAAAACATCGAATTAATGTTTCATTGCCCCTATTCACCTATTTATCGCCTAACGACTGCTTTGTGTTCCCGAACGTCAAACAAAAATGCGTGGACAGCGATTTTCATAACCTGAAGAAGCTGTTGAAGCCTTCAAAAACCATGTTTTTGAGATACCAACTTCAGAGTGGAAAAAATGTTTCGAGAAATAGTTTGAACGCATGTAAAAGTGTATAAATCTTAAAGGCGAATATTTTGAAAAGGAATAAAACAGTTTGTTCCAAAAAAATTTTTGTTCCTAGTTTTTGTAAAAACTTAAAAGGCTGCCCTCCTAAAAATTAAACTGGTATGCTTCCTAATTTTCAAGCTTTTGTAATTATGACAATTAGTTTGTAGGCACACAATTTCGTCACTTATTGACGTCTACCAATTTAATTTTTTAACTTTAAAATATTTTCACTTATATTAATATAAGTATATGATATTGTGAATGCGGGACGTATGGAAAATATCTAAATTTGACGAATAAACAAATATTCAATTTTTGCGAACGACGGGCTTCTGAGTGATGTGTAATTTGTGACACGGTTTTGATGTATATGGTTTGGGAAGGCGACAAGCTCTGTTGTTAGCTGAGATCCATCAGGGTATAAAGTAAACTAAACCCCGTTATACGGCCTAATTATGTCATAAGAATCTTGAGGTTGTTTGGAGTTTCAAAAAGTCAAAGTAATTCATATTTCTGGAACAAATTGCGTGGATGAGAATCGGTAAACATTTATCAGGTCTCGATTTTGTGATGCCGAAGAATAATTACAATTGGAAAAGTAATTATACAGAGTAACCAGAGTAGGAAAAGGGGTTCAACCGAAGGTAATATTGATTTTATTAAAATATACTGTAAATAGAAGTTGTTTGCTGCAATATTGAGCATGTTGTGGCATTCAGAGCAAAAGGATTCTGTGAAAGCGAACAATATCTATTTACGTTACATTATGAATTTTATATATCTAGGATATGTATTGATTATTAGATTTCTTGTAGTAAAGCTCTTGGTTGCGGTTCGTTATTGGTAAGAACCTATTAGCGGTTAATGATGCATGCACTGTTCGTGACATTAACAAAGGGAATCTCTTGTACATCCGTAGTTAATTGCATAGAATGGAGAGCTGTTATAGAAGGTACTCACCTATTGGTAGCAGTAGGTGGTTCGGGAGATCGCCGGCCTTTGCAAATCCAAAGTGGATACGCTCGCAACATAAAACGCTTGTACGTTTTGTTCACTCGGCAATGACAAACCGTCACCTATATTGACAGATCGTATTAACAAGACTGATTGAGTTCATTTGGTTTGTTAAATTAATTAGGCTTGGAAACGGTAGACGCGTTCTGCGTTTCCGCTCCAATGTTTTGTATAGAAAGCCCAGCTATTTGTAGATTAAAGAAAACTTCGCATGGAACCGGGAAAAGTTTCCAAAATTACTATTAAATTAATTAGAAGATTATTTGGTCCATTGCTTCGTTTAAATGAACCGATCGTATCAAGTGCGAGAAAAAAATCATTCTCCGTTTTAGAAATTTAAGAACAAATTACAAAAAGGGTATTCATTAAAGGAAAAAAGTTTCGCCTAACATCAATTTGACTTTGTAATTTGAATTTCAATTACCAAACTTAAAAGGAGCTACAAAACTGAGCTTATTCCTAAACAGCATCTCCGACGCAATCTTTGCGATACGAAGCTGGGGACTTCTGGTAAAAATACATCTGGGATAAATGAACCCCTTATCTTGACAATGTGTTTTCTTTTACTTTATCTAAATCTACATGAGTACTCACAATGAGGGCCACGATGACAAAGGCACACGCGAGGGTTCCCGCGGCGATGTAAACGTTATGCAGATGATCGAGGTGAATCGAAATGGGCATTTGTAAATCCAATTCATTATCTTTACTGATCGAGTCCGTGTTCGTAATCGTCTCCACTACAAATTCATCTATCAAAAAATGCTCGTTTTAATTTAAAACACTCATTTCCAAGATAGTAAAAAATGAAGAATTAATTTACTCGGAACAAAATAAAAATGGAATGTTCCTTCTTACGTTTGATTAAGCAAATCAAGCGGAATTAATTAATTTTACGATCTCAAAACGAGTCGTAAAGTTCACGAGCACGCCGATGTATAAAATTATTTGCTTCTTATTAGTAAGGGAAGTTTCATGACTATATTAAAAAGGCACAAACACATTTTGCAGCGTTACCTTCGCACGTTTTCCCCGTGTATCCTGGCCTACAAGCGCAGTAAAAAGAATCCATGCTACTCCAGCATGTACCTCCATTTGTGCACGGGTTCGTACTGCATGCCTGAAAACATAATACCAAAATTCTTTGGCACATTCTTTTCACATAAGTTTACCATTCAGTCCACCACTTGACGTTCAAAATAATAAAACGTTCGCGAAAGCCTTATAAAATAAAAAATCCGAATCCGGGGTTATTGTTCGCACTTTTCAGGTTTTGGACTTGAAAGCCGTAATTAATTATACGGGAATATTATTTTATTTTTGGAGACGCACGAATATCTCTTGCAGTGCCCCTAATTTGCATTTACTCGTTTCCGACAGCGAGAAGTAAGCAGATTTATGTATTTCGCGTAAAAAATGAGACACTCCATAAATGACAAGCGGGACTTGAAACAGGGTGAAACATTACAAACCCGGCTTGCAAAAACTGGAATCATGGCGCGCCGAAATAATAATTCGAAAGTTTTAAATGCACGTAGAATAACAAGCACTGTTGGAGAACTTTGTCTTATTACACGAGGGCCACCCTTTAACGTCTTTGGTTGAGAGCAATAGTCGTTAAGCTATGTAGCAAGATACCAATTCCAAATCTTTCCTAAAGTTTTACTTATACGTGGTCGCGTAAGCAGCAAACAGTGTACTGGTTAAAGTAGCGATTTACAAAGTAAGTTGTAGCGGAAATGCGAAATCTTTTTGTTAAATAATTTCACTATCCAGAACTTATTTGTATCTAAAAGTTTTAGTAGCATTTGAATATCTTTCTAGAAAATAGTCGTAACCATTTTAACCATAATTTCCCATAGCATCTAGCGTAGCGTTCGCTCTGGCAACACTGGGAACGCGGGAGTGAAAGGGGTGGCAGGTGAACATGTGATACGCCTTCAGCACGAGTTTGTACTCATTTGGTTGTCCATAGCGATTTTTTTCGCGGAACAGTTTTTTCTAGTGCGTTCTGAAAATGAGTGACATCAATTTCGAGCAACGGTGTGCTATCAAGTTTGCTTTAGACTTGGGCACAATGCAACGGAAACTTTTGCAAAACTTCTGCAGACCTACGGAGACAGTATTTTGTCCCAGGTCCCAGGTTTTTCGGTGGTTTAAGGCATTTTCAGAAGGAAGAGAGTCGATTGAAGATGAACCTCGCAGCGGAAGGCCTTCATTTTCAAGAATCGATAAAAATGTCGACAGAGTTCGGGATGTTGTGCGTTCAGATCATCGGTTGACAGTCAGAATGATCGAGGAAGAGTTCAATTTGATTCACACCACCGTTCATCAGTTTTTGACAAATGGATTGGGGATGAGGAAAATCTGTGCAAAATGGTTCCGAAAAACCTTTTGTATGACCAAAAGGACATCAGGAGGGAAAGGTGTTTTGATTTTTTGGAATCGATTGAAAATGATCCCCAGTGTATGGAACGTGTCATTACTGGGGACGAGTCTTGGGTGTTTGAGTATGACCCGGAAACCAACCGCCAGAGCATGGAATGGCACACTTCAACCTCTCCAAGGTAAAAAAAAGCAAGAATGAGCAAGTCGCAGATCAAATACATGCTGATTTGCTTTTTTGATAGCCAGGGAATCGCTCACAATAAGTTTGAGGTTAATCAACACTTTTATAGAGAGGTTCTCGAAAGACTTCGAAAAAGGGTCATGCGTGTGAGACCAAACATCAAGAACAACTGGGTGTTGCATCACGACAATGCGCCTTATCACACAGCATTTTCAATAAACGATTTTTTGGCCAGTAAAGACATTCCTGTGGCTCCTCAGCCTCCTTATTCGCCCGACTTGAGTCCTTGTGACTTTTTCCTCTTCCCGAGACTGAAAAATCACCTCAAGGGACGTCATTTTGGGACACTGGAAAACATTCAAACTGCTGTAACTGGCCAGCTGAAAGCTATTCCAGTATCCGAGTTCCAGCACTGCTATAAGGAGTCGAAGAACCGTCTCCAGCGGTGTGTGGCTTCCCAAGGCAGTTACTATGAAGGAGACAATGTTGAATTGTAATTTAATTCGAATAAAAAATTGATAAAAGTCAGTCTCGTTACTTCATTTACACACCTCGTAGAAAAAGATCCAAAATATTACAGTTATAGAAGAAGAATATTCTTAAGATTTTGTACACCGTCAATTATTTTATGGAACTTTTTAATAAAAATGCCAGCAGCTGTTTCACAACAAACAAGCCATAATGATAGTGTGTTAGTTACACGTATCACGACTTTTCTTTTCTAAGGATAACGGTCGTAAATATTACGCACGAAAATGATTAAAACTATCGCCGTCAATGACGATGCGTTTACAATGGTTTTCCACATTTTAATCCTCTATATGCATCATTGGTGTCTTGAAATATTCAGTTTGACTGTTGCGTTTACTGTGCTACATTTAGTTAACATAGCAAGTAGTTAATCGTTCAATTGTGTAAATACGAGCGCGAGAGTTGTCAAGTTGTTTTTGATTTACTGGAACTATGGAAGACAGTGAGGAAATGGCTTTACCCAAATGACAATATTATAAAAATATGTTTTACCGCCAAGGTTAACCTACAATCAACTTCTTATGAAAACAAGCTAAAAGCAGCTGAACTAGCTATTTTAATAGTAACGGCAGTGTAGCAAACTACTTTAAAAAAATAAGTTGTAGCGGTAGCAAGCTATAAAATTTACTAAGTAGCTTGTCATCTAATTAGCTACGTTTTGAAAGTAACTTTTCCAAAACTGCCTATTAATCCTACTATATTTATTTTTATGGTATATAGCAGCGTTTACCAAACTATGTATAGGGTATTGCTGCCCCCTTTTTTAATATGTTATGATACAGGTCCCCCTTTTTAGCAAGACGGAATCTCGAACTTTCCCGAGCACTGCAGAATTTTCCAGAAATTGTGACATGTGGGACGGAACGTATAAAACCATGATGCATATTCAGTTAGGTTAATTTAATGGTAAGCGTAGCAGCCAGTAGACGCGTAAATTTCGTTTGTGTTGTTTTGCACTTGAGTAATTTAAAGTTTGTGTACATATTTTTCAAGTACCTATGGAAAAATTTAGTGGGGTGTTGAGCGTGCAAGTACATCTGCGTCTACAGATAAAGAAGTTACCAACCCTCCCAAAGCAACAACTAGGAAATATTGTGCCAAGTATTTGAATTTTGGTTATATTGGTGAAGAGCGCCCACAGTGTCTAATATGTTTAAATATTTTGGCTGCTGACAGTATGAAACCAAATAAACTAAACAGGCATTTGTAAACAAAGCATAAAGATCATGGAAATAAATCTCACGATTTCTTTGTGCGAAATTGAAAGAGTTTAGTAATCAGAAATTAGCCTTTTAACAGTTTTGTCATTGCTTCAAGAAGCTCTGCTCTGCATCTTGTAAAGTTGCACATCGCAAAGCCAAGCGCAAGAGACTTCACATTATAGCGGAAAATGTGGTTCTCTTTGCTACCGTTGATATGGTCGCAATAATGCTTGGAGATAGTTACGCTAAAGAGATTCAGACGTATCAAATAATATTATTAGTAGTATTGATGATATGTCAGCGGATCTGTAGGAGCAGCTTCTTTCGAAATTTTCAAACAAATTATTTGCTATTCAGCTAGACGAGGCAACGGATATTATCAAAGATGCATATTTGATAGCCTTCGTTGCTACTGCGATAATGCATCTATAAGCGAGGACTTACCTACTTTTCTGGAAAGAAATTCAGAATAGAACTACAGGTCTATTTCAAATAACTGATAATTATGTAGTACGAGGGTGGTTCATTATTTATTGTCCCTGATATAGAAGCACATAACTTAGACATTTAATACAACTTTATTTTTCAATATAAACTCTAAAAGGTTAACACACTTAGTATAGCGATGATGCAGAGCTTGAATGCCTTTAGAAAAAAACTTTCTGTCCTGCACTGCAAACCACTCATTGAGTTCCCCGAAGATTTTCATTTAATTTAGGGAACAGGTGACAGTCACTGGGGCCTAGATCTGGGCAATATGGGTGTTCTAAAATTTCAAATCCAGCATTGTGGTTAGCAGCCATAGAAACATAGGTCTTGTGACCCTAAGCGTTGTCTTCGCGGAACAGAACGCCGCGTTTCAATTTTTCACGACTTTTTTGGTTTATAGCCTCACGAACTTTTGGTATGAGTTTTGTGTAATAGTCTCCCGTTATTGTGTGGTAAATAATCAACAAGAAAATCTCCCTCAGAATTCCTAAACACTGTGGTCATTATCTTTCTGGCGGATGAAGTCACGGAACTTTAATGGGGGAGGGGAACCACGATGCCACCATTCCATACTCTGCCGTTTTGACTCTGGATCAATCTGATGAACCCACGTTTCATCTACAGTTACAAGATTTTCCAAAAAATCCATCCAAAGCCGTGTCTATTAATCTCAAATTGCTCGCAGCTGTGAAAACCTGGCCCGCTTCTGTTTCGGAATCCATCGTGCGTAGACTTTTTTCAGACCCAATTCCTCGTGCCAAATTTTACAACGGAAAAGCTACATGTCACAGCAATATATTTGACCATAATTTTGTTATCACTCAGTACCATATCAATATTTTATTGGGCAACAACAGTTTTTGGTGGTCCAGCACCTGGTGCATGTTGACACAACTTCCTTCCCAATTCAAAATCCCGGCACCCATTCTTAATTACTGAATATAACTGGGTAGAATCAACCAGCAGTCCGGACATGTTATTATACATTTCCTGCAATGATAAGCCCTTCTTAGAAAGATACTTTATCACAGCTCTTGTCTCGAATATTTCCGTTTCAGCAAAATCACCAGCACCACAGTAATATTAAATGTATAACTTTTATAAATAAGAAGGTAGGCATCTGCAACTTGGCATATGTCAATGCCAATAACTGACGTTCCTAGAAAAAAATATATTATTTCTCGGGCAATGACTTCTATGTCAGGGACTATAATTGATGAGCCATTATTGTAAATTTTGGCCTGGAGTGGAAAAATGTGTTGGTGCTTGTACTGATAGGGCACCAGCGCTGGCAGAAAATATGGTGGTCTATATGCACTTATATGCAAAAGGAATCCAAATGCATGAATTGCATGATACATAGGGAATCATTCGTTTCGAAGAAATCAGCCCAGAACTTCCATTGGTATTATCCATTTCTTTTTTAAATTATATGGAAACATATATTCACGATGACCGTTCAGCACTATGGTTTTATAGCGAATTTCGGTGGTTATCACGTGGAAAAGTCATACAATAGGTCTTTAAGGTTAGCTAGGAAATATATGCACCTTTGAAACAAGAAAATCACAAAGATGTGGACAATTTTGTTGATTAACTGTTCATAACGAATCTGGCTTATTTGGCTGACATTTTTGAAAAATTAAATATTTTAAATACCCAGTTGCAAGGAAACAATACTCATACATTACAACTACGGATAAAATTAACGACTTTTCGCCAAAATGGGAACGTTAGTCAAACAAGATAAACAGTGGAACACGGAAATGTTTATTAATTTAAAAATATTTATTAACGATAACAAACCAAGCCATACAAATGTATGCGTCATTTTTAGATGCATTGAACATCATTTAGAAACGTTATCTAAAACTTTTAGAAGTTACTTCTTTGAAAATGATAGTCTTCTGACGAAATAGGAGTTGATAACAAACCAGTTTGAAATTACACTTACAGATTTATCGTTGGAAGAAGAAGAACAATTCATTGATTTAACATCAAGTACAGAAAAGAAAAGACAAATTTCGTCGATAACCATTGTCGAGCTTTGGATTAACTCGCAACAGGAATTTCCAGCGTTATTGAAGAGTGCTATGCAGATTATATTGCTATTTCTTACATCTTATCTTGGGGAAGTTGGTTTCTCTGTCGTAGCTTGTGTAAAATGGAAATATGGAAACCTGCTCAACATCGAACTTGAACTAGGGGTAGCGGTTACTCATTTAGAACCAAACTTACACACAAGTTATGTCGTTCAAAACAGGCACATTTAAATCACTAATTTGTTTAAATAAACTGTTAGTAAGTGGTATGTAGTTTCAGATTGTACTCGTAAGTACATTATATATGCAATCTTTTGTAAAACAAAAATAATATGCTAAACAATAAGCATTAAGTTAAGATGTTTGGTATTCGTTTCAATATATTATTTTCCGTTCCACTAGTTTTTTTTGCTGCACTCCGTTTTATGGTTCTGCGCCCCCCCCCCCAGGGGGGGGGCTATAAAAAAGGTACGGATTTCCAAAAATTTTGAATTTGAACTTTTAACGGGAATATTCGTTTTAGACCTTTTCGAACGCAAAAAGTGCTTTTCACAAAATGTTATGGTGTATCGGTTTATATGAGGTCGTTGAGATATGGTCCGATTTTGATGTAATCCTGAACCGGAAGGGAAAGATAGTTATTTTCACGGAAGTTAATCGGCTTCTAAGATAAGTCCATTACTGTTTCTAATGACCAGGAATATTTGTAGTGTTTTATAGGAAATTCTTTAATGAAAGGATTGCTATCCAGTTCTATACAAGTATTTTGAAAGAATGCTTACGGATATTAGAGTGTAGAATTTCTTATCTACAAGATAGTAAAGCCATTTTTGTTTTTGAAAATTGTAGACAGTGTCCCTAGTGGCGTTTATTAAGTATGACGTCTACTAGCATAAGGGTTTTAATTTTGCGTAAAGGAACATCGTTGAAGTTTGTAATGGAAATATATTCTATAGTTGTTTATTTCATGCTTATTAAAGATGTATTTTTTGTAAACTGCTTAAAGTGACCCTTTAGTACCAGTCCCTTGGGTGGTCCTTATCTATAGGTTTTACTGTATCCGTGCAAGTGCAAGTTCTGATGTTTTCATAGTGTAAATTATTGTGGTCGTCTGGGACTTGATACAACGTTGATCCCAATACGTTATTGTAAATAGGCAGATGAGAAAGTACCGTCGCAACCAAATCTATCATCTTCTAAATTTGTATCTTGGATTGAAATTACTCTTTGTTCTAAATATTGATACCGTTTCTAAAATAAAATCTAGTTTTGATTTAAATAGTATTAAGCCAGTTAGAAATACTTGTTTTTGAAGAACAGAACAATAGAAGTAGGAAAATGCTTCCGTGACTATCAAAACTTTTCCAAACCTTGTTAAATCACAGAAATTGCAGAAATGCACTCTCTAGTGCGGTTAATTATATTAAATCGTTGCTATAGCGACATTAGTGTGGGTAGTAGATAGATAAAATTCGTATTTCTGGTAGTTCGCTACTAAACAGCTTGTTATTTCATTTGCTGTTGCTACTTCCATATTTTCCATTTTGTTTTACTGGTAATTTAATTAGCAGTCAGAATATATGTAACTCTATGAACTAAAATTATGTCTTATTAGAGGAAATTCCGTGGATACTTTTATGCTGCGGACGCCAACAAATTTATTTGGATACATTAAAATGTAAGTTCGATATTTCTTTTATACGATGTGTACGCTGAGAACTGCAGTTGTAACTTCGGACACACGTAATTTACAGACACGAACTCCCATGAGATACAAGTTTATAGATCATCCTCCGACCTGCCGTCAAAAACCTTGGGAGTTGAACTTATAGGAGCTCCCTGGTCCACATTTCTGGTTTCCTGGCTTGGTAAATAGAGTCATAGTGCCTCATTCGCAAGAGAGACTTCCCAGAAGGAATGCTATACGTCATTATCATAGACACATCTTCGTTATACTAAAGGCTACCAAAGGATTCTTCTGGGAATCGCTCGACGGTTGTATAATAAAGTGAAGGTATTTGTGGGTCTAGTGGTCCCTACACCCTACATTTCCAGTGTTTGATTGATTAGTTTTCATCGTATTTGCTTCTAGATAATTACTTTCATTAAGCTTTAACTCGTAATTATTTTTTAGGACGTGGGTCTTCCTATTAGCGCGGTATTTGGTCTGTATGGAATAATTAAGATTCAATCAAACGTCTTGGTTTTGTTTTGAATTATCGGCACAATTCCACTAACTATTACTCGTGATATTGGAATTAATTTCCAGTTCTGATATTCGGTAATTCAGTCTTTGGTATAACGAATGATTTTAATTTAAAGATAATCCGCGTACAAATGAATTAAAGCGGGGGTGTAGAACAAACAAAGTGGTGTTAACTGGACGTAGTACATCGAAATTTTAGTTGTGATTCGTGGATTTCGATATGTTTTAGGAAGATTATTGCGGGATATTATCCGGAATGCTGAGAAGTGGCTCATGCCCATTTGCATGCCTAAATAGCGTTCAAATCCAGTACAAATCCGTCAAACCGCACTTGCTAATTGCATATTGAATATGCATGAAGCCCCTGAGCTCACGGCGACATGCAAATCGTCATTTTTTAGTAAGATGTACCGCAAATTTTTCACTTCCAAAGATTACTAATTTCCGACAGGAAACGACGATCTGCGGCTCAGAATAAAAAGTTGTCATATTTCTTCATTATATGCAAGAAATCCGTTATTGATTTCCTGAGGGATTTGCGGTCGGAATCGAGGTATTATTTTCCGATCAACAATTGGCCTTATGTATTTGCTTCCACTTACTTGCTTTTGCACGCTAAATACGTCCGACAATGAATTGGAAACGTAGAGAGGATCTTAAACGTATTCCAATTTCTCGGAGAAAAGCTGGAAGCGCTTTCATATAAAAGGCGTCTGACGTCTTATAGTTGCTGAGATTTACTCACAGCCATTACGGAAACATTAAAAATTGTATGAAGCTAATAAACCCTTTAATTTATTTTCAGTCAGGGTGAGGGTGAGAAGTGTCGTGGAAGGGTATTGGATTCATTACGCGTAAAAATAAAGAAGGAACATGGTCTACAATTGGAAGAAGAAGAAGAAGATAGCATTTTATGATATTAACTCGTTTAAGCTACATCGGCGACGATTCCAGGAAGTCTCGGTTTGCTATTTTTATACGCTTCAGCTTTACATCGAAATAATTTTGTACGGATAAACCGTTTATTTCGTCCGAATTGCCACGCGAATTGAAAGGGTTGTATTTTTTTAGTCATTTACATTGGGATAGAGATTGGGTTAGAAAATGTATTAGTCTCAAAAAATTTGAAGATGCACCGTCGTGTTTTTGAGGGAAGTGTCAGTCCAATAAGCCCGAAAAAGTAATTGGTATTAGATGTTAAATTCATACTAATTGCAGTTTTAAATGTAATTAAGCCCAAATATCTCGGTTTACTTAGTGCATACTATTCCATGACAAATCACCCCTGTGATGGAAGGCTCACTGTTAATGATGGTAATATTATTATTATTAGTATCAGTACTGTAGATTGCTAGGAGTTAAATTAGCAATTATTTCAGTTCAACAATGTAATTGTTATTAATGATAAGGTGGAAAGACTATAAAATAACTAACATTAATAGCATCGTATATGACAAGAAATCTCAGGGACGAATGTGAGTCCTGGGGTTTGCAAATGAGCCTCGAGAAGACAAGAGTATATGACAATAGATACAGATGGAGAAGACTTAGACATAGATGGAGACCACATAAGACATTGTTTAGAGTTTAAGTACTGGATTCATCTTCAGTAGATACCCAAACTGTGAACGAAACAGAAAACAGAATGAACCAGGGACGAATAGTTATACAACTCAATGGTTATCGTGGAGCAAGGGAATTATAAACAGTACATGACGAAGAATCTTTCAAACTATTCTGGAAGGAATTGTCCTGGACTACTCTCAGAAGTCTGGGAAGGGAACAAAAAGCAAACTCTAAGACTGCCAGCCCTAGAAATGAATGCTCTTAGAAGAAGCTGCAGAGTTTCTTCAAGACTTGGGCGTATTCCCCATTGAATTATCAAGGAAATAGTGAAAGTTCAAGAGGACATAATAGATAGAGTAGAAAGGAAAGGACTAGTGTGGTACGGACATCTTACCCACATGGAAGAAAGTACATGTCTACAAAAAATTTGGAACTGGATCTCTACCGCAAGTTATAAGAGAGGATGGCTATGAAGAACATGGGGACAAGCAGTACAAGAGGCAAAGTTGATCAGACAATTAACACAAGAAGGCACATTAGACAGACTTTGGCGTATTTGGATGCGGGAAACGGTGAATGCAGTAGTAAATCCGTTCTATATATATATATATATATATATATATATATATATATATATAATACAGACATATACATGTAAATATATATATATATATATATA
>JABXWE010002674.1:0-70363 GCA_014611495.1 Limonius californicus | reverse complement strand
GTCGTGAAAACGTTGGCAAGCCGTTCGGCGAAAGCATTTGCTTTGTTTGTATCTGTTTTGGCCCAGCTATTGTCAGAATTTCTAATTGGTGATATTACTACTACTGGCCTTTTAATTTTTTTCGTTGCCTTCCATATGGTGTGATCATCAGAAGAGAGTTCTGAGATATATTCTTTGAAGGATCCATTGCGTGCTTCCATTAATGTATTATCCAATTGTCTGTTTCTTGTTCTCTGCCACTTTTTTCTAGCTCTGCGTTTCTGGATGATGACATCTCGTACATGGCGGGAAACTTTAGTAATTTCAGGCGAATTATTTTATGTAATTGATGTGGCTTGCCACGCAGCAGTTGTAGCACGGTAGTTGGATATTGAGTTGCTACAACAAGATCTTTGGGTTCTTTAATTCTAATAGCTAGGCTAACATCTTCTTCCAGCTGGTTTCGGAAGTGATCCAAATCCGTATTTTTAGTACAGAATTTTAGGGAGGGTTCTTTAGTGATTATTGTTGTGCTTACGGTGACAATAACTGGGGAGTGAGCAGAAGATAGGTCTTGGTTAGATTCTACTTTTATATATGCGTTCGCTATACCACTTCTTATTGCGAAATCAATTAGGTCTGGTATTTTCCTTGCGTCAATAGGCCAACGAGTAGGTTCTCCAGTTGGTGGGTAGTTGTGGTTATTTCGTTGGATAACCCTTATTACGTTGCGTCCTTCTGGGTTAATCAGCCTTCAGTCCCAGGCTATATGTTTCGCGTTCCAGTGTTCTCGTACTATGAATTTGTTGCCTAAGGACAGGAGAAGTCCAAGAAAGTTTAGGACAAAGAATATATCCTAATAAGACGCCATTTATTTCAATTAGCATTAATACTAACAATTAGGGTTACTTTGGAAGTGATGATTAAAAACTCATGAATTTTAAATTTTGACAAATGCTTGCCAAGGTAATAAAGTTGCTACTTATGTTAATGTGGCTTATCAATTCAGAAACGAAGATTCCGCAGACATGCAACTTGTGTAAGGTTTGGCTTCTGGAGATGGTGAAGCTGCACGGAATCTTTACCAAGAACGTTGTCCTAATAGAATTGTTCCGGATAGAAGATCATTCGAAGCAGTTGACCGATGATTAACAGAATCTGACCGTTTCTGCCCGGTTCGATATGCGAGACAGGTAAATTGCGACCTAATGTTGAAGAACAAATACTTCAAATTGTAGAGAGTAATCCAGGAGCGAGTACAAGGCAAATGGGAGGTAGTTTGAATGTTAATCATATGATAATTTAGCGCAGTCTTCATGAACAGCTATTGCACTTTTTCATCTTTATACAGTGTGTGACGCCTGACAATGATTTCCAAGGGAAATTCTCCACACTAAGTAAGTAAATAATTGGTTAATGATAGCCTCCCGGAACCTCAGTCGAAGATGGGCGGTTCTCTGCTTTGCTCGGATAAATATATTAATTAACTTTACGTTAATTACGTGAAAGGGCGCCACCGACTTATATAAAAAGATAGTACACCACCATTAACTCAGATGTCGATCGGTTAGTCGGACCCCAAGTTTATTACTTACTTAATTTGTTACTCAAAGAATACAATGGTAGGAAATAATAAATAATAAGTCCAATTGCAGCAACAATATTTAATATCAACATAAACATAAATTTATAGCTCATAAACCCCAATTAACAACATTAACGTATATGTTTCCTTGAATCCTGTATCGGTACACAATTACCAGTACGCAATCACTCCATATATCCTCAATAATTAATAACTTTGAGCTAAAGTAAAAATACTGCGTTTTTCTATCTCCAACAACGCCCTCAAGCCGCGTTTTACACCCTAGTCATGAAAGGCCTTCCAAGATCTACGGCGCATATGAGAAATCAAAATCGCCGTTACACCCGAATAAAACGCAATACTACCGCTCCGGTTGACTTACACTGTATATCAAGTGACTCCCGTGATTATGTACGCTAATACTTATACACGGTAAAATACCAATGTATTAAGTCAATAAAATAATTCGAAACACCCTGTGCAATTACAACCTAGTTTTATCTACCCCGTAATATAAAGAAATTCATACACATAAACAAAGAGTATTTACATTGACTCCAAAATCGTCGAAATTAAAATTATGTGCACTTCCCTGGTTAATCTGGAATGGAACGTTCTAAAACAGCCTCGAGTTCGGCACGTGTTTTCACTGCAGGCGGCTGGATTGAATTCGAATACTATTTCTCGCAAGCAGCAGATACAACCATTGAAAGTGCAGAAATCTTCGGACAAATCTCGCCGTCCCCAAATTGTCAATCGGTAATTACGATTGATTCGACAAAAATTACGATAAAGACGAAACGTTGATCAAAGCGGCCAAAATGCCAATAACGTAATCGAACAATCTATTAAAGATCACGTTATCACTTAAGATTTACTTAGAAAATCGAGATGAACTCAAAGTGGAATACATTTTAGCGAGAAAAATCTATGCAACGAGTCGTTCGCTTGTCAGACGCAAAGCAAATCCGACCGGAATTCCTGTTTATGTAAAATCAACCACGCGCAGTTCAAAAAATGCTGAGAAAGAGTGAGGGAAGCGCGAAGTATGCACTCCTGAGCCCAGTGTGAAATGGGTTGCGGACAACCTAGGCGAAAATACCGTTACAAGTGCAAGCCCTTAATCCAGCTGATTGTCCAAACAGGTCACAGTATTGTAGATGGCAACGTTGTATGCATGACCCTAATTTTACAACTAAGATTTTATTTACTGATGAGGCAAGTTGTACCAGAGAGGGAATTGTAAATTCTCACAATCTGTTTGGTTGGATGAAAATCTCCATGCTGTTAGAGTGATTTCTCACCAGCAAAGATTTTTGATTAGCGTCATCATTGGCGATTTTTTAATTCCACTTAAATCCATATTCTGTCTCAGCGATTGAATGGGCAAACTTGTGTTAATTTTTTGGAGGAAAGTTTGCCAAAGTTGCTAGAAAGTGTGCCTCTCATGACGCGATATCATTTGTGACTTATGCATGATAGTGCACTCGTCCACTTCAGCTGCCAAACAAGAAATCACCTAGAAAATGTTTTTCCATTAAGATGGATAAGTCGAGGTGGACCAATTGCTTGGCCAGCAAGGTCTTCCGATTTGAACATTTAGATGTTTTTTTGTAGGGTTTTTTGAGAAGTATGGTGTACCAAACGGATGTGCCCGACCTAGTTGAGTTGCGGCATCGGATTGAACAAAGTTGTGGAACTATTCGAGATAGTGTTGGAATATACCCCTAAAATGATGATATTACTTCATGTTGCACCCTGTATAAAAAAGTAGTATCGAAATACAATAAGTAATAGAAGCATCAGCGTTTAATTATGACTTGGTATTATTTGTATTTGTTATTAAACATACAAAATATATTACTTATGCAGCGCGGTAGGATATGCGATTTCGATATTGCATAAACGTTGCCATCATATGCCGCAGGCTATAGCACTCTGATCAAAACTGAAAATTATTTTTGAAAACGTATTGTAATTTTCACGGAAATCGTGTAAGCATAACACGCCAAAAATAATTTTGTTGGGGGAAATTAGCAATGATCTATATAACATGGAAGCTGTTTTCCTGGCTAGTCATTTATGAGCAACACTTTAACACACTGTTTTGCATAGTATCAACGGAATACTCCAACAGATTTTACACTTTATAAATATATTTTATTTTGTTGGTTAAGATTATATGTACAGAGTTAAATGTTTATTAGAAAATACAACTATTGAAGTTTTGAGTTGATACCCAATTAATTTGGCTACATATGATTTTTCTATAGTTCTTCGTGATTGAAAAATGAACCCTTATTTAATTAATATAGAATCAGCTGGTGGAAGCAGATAATTTACATTAGTAAGCATTATAAATAACTATACCGTTTTATATCAATACCCTCTAAATATTTCTGCTTAATCATTCTTATACGACTGATATCCAGAATGTAGAACATACACAATCTACATACTTCTTGGGTTCTTAGTTTAATACTCGATATTTTTTATTCTTTGTACTTTCGATACTTTCGATTCTACCCCATACCCTAACCATACGTTGATACATTGATATTTTTAATACTATGATATCTTCGATGTTTCGATACTTCGTTGGTTTTGGGAAATGCCACGTCGGGGTCACCAAATATAGAGATCTGGTTGATACCAGATACTATATATTAAAATTGAAACGAGCTTTTGGAAAACGTGTTTGTTTATTGATTGTAAAATGGTAACTTAGTAAACAAAACAAAAAACATACCAACCCAAACAAGACAATCCGATGTAAATGTAGTGCCCGCGCACTACAGTACCAACCTACTATGGATATTAGATGCTCAAATTATGGCATGGGCCAGCCGTTGTTACCTCAGTAAATTGTAATCAACCACCATTCGAAATATTAATCTAATTAATCACTTGATGATCATCAATATGGAATATGAAATTAGACGTATGGAATTGATGAAACGTATTAATACAAAAAAATACATCGATACAAAAATAATGTGTCACACCCTCTTAATCGTTAACATTTAGAGTCTTAAATAAATCTCATTTGTCGAAAGAAGAAACAAGAAGGAAACATTCCGTGAATTATTGACGTCGCCTTTCTTTCCTTTATCGTGCGTCTACATTTCTCCACTTTTAATTTTTAATATGTCTTCATTTTAGTTTTGACCCTTGTTTCCTGCAAATATCAGGAGCGGTTTGGACGAGGGAGTTAATGAAGTGACCCATGAAGAAAGAGCCCCGAATAATATTCATTTCCCCTTTTTGTCAATCCTAAATTTATTTAGTAGCTTCTTGCTTTTCAAATTTGAATGAAAAATTAACTCGAGCTTATTATCGTCTCTAACGTAAGGAAGGCGGCCCAAAATCTACTTGTGAAGGCTTGGTTTTGGTTGCTGAACTTCGGAGTCGACAGTGAAATTAAGTTAGCTCCCATTCTTAATTTTAGGAGGAAGGGATATTAAATTCGATCTTCCAACCGTCACGAATTCCGCACTCTAGCAGATACAACGTGAAAGCTCAGGGTAGAGCAATTCTTTTAACTTACCGTTGTGGTAAAAGGCTACACGAGACTGTAAAAAGGAACGGTCTGGCCAGGTCGTCAGAAGGACCATAAACGTGTATATTCAAGAAAACTGTAGAGAAAGGGCGAATAATTCGCCTCGAATAATAAATAACAGGCGATTTAAAAGTAGACGTCCATTATTTTAGTCTATGAGTAAATAAATATGTTTACATAGATTTATTTTATTAATATTCGGATTTGAATTGAAATACTTTGCTAGTCTGGTTTCGCTATTCAGAATGTTAATGTATTATATATACTCGTATTATATAATATATTCCAGCTGAAATTTGTCATCGCGGGCTTGTTAGTAAGTAAATAGGTGAAATTTGACGCACGTTATAAATAATTAATGCCTAAAATATCATGGAAACAATAGCGGAATCTAGAATTTTACAAGCTGTTAAAATTTTACATTAAAATAGAAATATAAAATTTTCCGGCTGGCTTTTTGTAAAGCACGTTTATAAAAGGATGAAATTATTACATAAATATGCATTCCCTAGACGACTATACGGCCTTGCACTCTATTTTTGAACACGTACAAATATCCAACCAATTAAACGACTGAATCACCTTAAAGATTTATCTTTTATAGATACGGTCGTAGTTGAATGCGTAGCTCCGGGATGACCTCAGTTCGATACCGGGGTCAGGTCATCTTGGGTTTATGTGCGGTCCGCTAAGCTCTAATAAAATTATACTGTTTACTTGTCTGTAAATTCAAGCAGTATTCTAAAACTGTAGGTCCCCTGTAGCTAGAATATCGCGATAAAATTCGTAGGCTACAAAAAAACGGATATTTATAGACGTGTAAAATTTGTAACATATTCTGTATCATTCGGGTGTTAATTAGAGATAAGTGACCATGAAACCAAAACGTGGTGAATTTTTTAAGGAATCTTTAATTTAATTAAATGGGAAAAATCAGGTCAAACGTTTCTGCAATTTTCATTTCTTGCCAACCCTTTGCGATTATTGTATTATTGAGTGTAGAGGCATGCATTTTCACCACGGAAAATTGCTTATTCAAAGGCATGAAGTGGCACAGCCCGCAAACAATGAAAGTGGGAGCGCGGAAAAGTATCCAGACATAAACAAACGATACGCGTCTGCAGTCCCAAGAAGAAACGTTCGAGTAAATAAATTTTGAAAACGGGAAAAAATCCGGTTTCAGTTGAATTTTTCGACGTCAAGATTCTGATAAGTAATTCAATTAAATTTTCAAGACTTCATTGGCCATGCGACAGGACATTAAATATAAATGGAATCTAACTGACAGTTCAAGCTCTAGACAGTTTAATCAATTTTGAGACTTACATGCTGTGCTATGGTAGACGATTGCCTATGTGAATTTTACTTAAACGTGTACCTAGCTAACTAGCTAACTAAAAGTGTCTGCAATTACAATTTTTGTGTCTATACAACCAACCTGCCGTTCCTTAGAGCTGTAAAGAATTATATTATAATAGTTAACTCAAAAACAATGGAGGCATAAAATAGTGTCACTAAACAAGGCATTTTTGGGAAATCAAATTTAATAGATGGTACTCACACCATAAAATTTGGATGTTAAGGGGCTGCCGAACCGCTCCAAAAGAAGTTAACATTAGGGTTTTCAATTGCCACCGCGTGAGGTAGTGCCATAGTTTCTGGACAAAACGTCGATTATGGTTTCAGTTTGACTCCCGGGCTTTACCACGCAGCGTACAAAAATCTTTAGCTATAATCCACCACACACAATTCCCCAATCCGGTTTGCAACTGTGGGATCTTAATGCTAAAAATCTTCTCTGGAAGTTATGTCCTTCGAATTCACCGTGAAACTGTACATCGCTCTTGTTCCTACCTTAGCGCTGAGGAGAAACACGTGGCAGAGAAAAATGGGATCAGAAGGCTGTTGATAATTGTCGCCATAGCTACAATTCGCTTTCCAGCAATCAGGTAGACGGCCCTAAAACCCAAAAATTACTATAATGGTTTATAGATGTAAAAATTACATTTTAGAACAAAAATTTACTGTTAGACCAATCGTGAGTTTTAAAGAATCGTGGAGTTGTCGAAGGCAACTCCATGATTCCCATCCCACCTAGCTTATCCCGGTTCAGCACATTTCATGCTATTCACAGGTCTAACATGCTCCACCCCCGAAAAACCCCATGCCCCAAAACAACACTAACACCCTGGGAAAGTGCAGTGCTCAGGATTCAAACCTGAGCGACTTTGTAGAATAATTCCGAAGCCAAGCGCTGCGGCCACTACTCTACCGCGGTCCAATTGTAGGCACTGGAAACGTAGTACATGCAGTAAATATAAAAGATCATTTTTACCTTCCCATACTGTAGGCATAAGGTTCGCTATAGTATACTATACTCTACGGAGTGTTGATTTCGCGAATAAACCCTTTCTTGACCGCTAGAACAGCTTTTTTATCAATTTTGCCCGTGCATGAATATGTACGCAGCCTTGTATATGACGACTAATATCTCTGCAAGACTTGCTCCGACTATAATGAACTTTTAAATTTAGATGTATTAAAATATAAAATTAAATTTTTTTTAAAACCATTGAATTCAGAAACGGTGTTTTTTTATTGGTACAAATTTTTTGCTCATTCTCAAAGCTTGTCTGTAAAGCAATCTAGGAATTTTTTAAATATCAGGTTGGATTTCATCAACAAATAATTTCCAGTTTTGAAAAATGTAATAATATACAAGATGTTGCATCTGACATAAACAACTTGAGATAATTTTCGTTTGGTGCTGTTACATGCATAACAAAGACCTAGCATTGCATTTTTAATATTTTCGTATTCATTGGTAGAAGTAATTATTATTATCCCTAATAAACATATTTCAACTAGTATACCTTAATAGGAAAATACGGTCTAGGAAAGAGAAATAATAGAGGAGAAAGACTAATTGAGTTCTGCAAGCAACATAAATTAATTGCAACTAATACAATATTCAAACATCATGTCCGAAGGCGCTATACTTGGAAAATGCCAGGGGACATAGCAAGATACCAAATAGACTACATATTAGTCAAGCAAAGGTTCAGAAACCAAGACAGTAGAAGCTATCCAGGACCGGACATAGACAACGATCACAACATGGTTATGATGAAATACCACATCAAGCTAAAAAATATAAAGAAAAAGGGGAAACGGAAATGGAACATAAAAGCTTTGAAGGAAGACACAACTCGTTGAAGAGACAACCAGAGTATAGAAGACTACGAAATAAAGTAAACAAAGAAAGTACAAGAGCAAAAGAAAAGTACATACTAAATATCTGTAAGGAAATATAAGAAGACTTAAGTGTAGGAAATAGTGATAAAGCATACAGGGAAATTAAGGAACAGTTTGGAACACGGAAAGTAAAATGTCTCGGAACAGAAAACAAAATATGGGTAGTCCGAACAGAAGGTAAAGACATTGCTGACAGATGGAAAGGATATATAGAGGACCTATATAGAGATAAACCGCCCAATGAGCTCCTAATGAATGAAGCACTAATAAACGATGAAGACAAAGGACCACCAATAATAAAATCAGAGTTTGACAAGGCCGTAAAGGAACTAGCTAATAATAAAGCCCCTGGTATCGACAAAATACTTGCAGAAGTTATCAAATGCCTAAATCCTGATACACTACTCTCAATATTTGACCTCACTAAAACGGTTTATGAAACTGGACACATCCCTGAAGATTTTACCAAGAGTATAATAGTTACCATACCGAAAAGGCCTGGAAGTCATAAATGCGAAGAGCATAGAACGATAAGCCTTATACCACACGTTTTAAAAATACTAACGAAGATAATATATCGAAGAATCAAGACCAAAATTGACAATAGACTAACAGAAGACTAGTTCGGGTTTCGTAAAAACACAGGGACAATGGAAGGAATTCTAGCAATAAGACTAATTATTGAAAATGTATCGAAACGGACAAACAAGTTTATATGGCCTTCAGTGATGCAGAAAAGGCTTTTGACAATGTGAAATGAAACATGCTGTTTAAAATTTTGAAAGAGACTAGTATCGACTGTAAGAATATACACTTCATATACAGTCTCTATACAAACCAAAAGGGAGTAATATTGGTTAATGACGAAGAAAGAGAAATACAGATAAAAAAGGGCGTAAGGCAAGGATGCGCATTGTCCTCCCTCCTTTTTAATCTGTACACCCAGAAGGCAATGATTCATGTAACTCAGGAATTAATATACATAGGGAAATAATTAAAATGTTACGTTTCGCCGACGATATAGCCCTACTCTCCAACAGCAAAGAGGAAATAGAACAAACAATTAATATTATGGAAAAAATAATGAAAAAGGAACATAAAGTAAAATTTAATAGAAAGAAGACTAAAATTATGATATGTACAAGATCAACACACAAAACCAAGACTGAAATAAGAATTGATGGGGAAACATTAGGTGAGGTGAACGAATATGTATATCTGGGAAGCATCATTACAAAAGATGGGAGAAGCAACAGAGAGATAAATCACCGAATTATACAAGCTAAAAGAGCATTCATAAATAAAAGAAGTCCTCTAACTTCCAAAATATCTCGCTACACGTAAAAAATGCATTTATACACACTTTTGTTTGGAGTGTCGTTTTGTATGGATGCGAATCGTGGACCATTATCATACAAGAAAAAAGGAAGATTGAAGCCTTTGAACAATGATGCTACAGAAGGATGTTGAAAATTAGTTGGACGGATAGAGTTACTAATGACGAAGTACTGGAAAGGGCTGAAGAAAAGAAAAAGATGTGGAATTCTGAAATCAATCATAGAAGGAAAGTTAGACGGAAAGAGAACTAAGGGACGTCCACGCAATCGATATATTAAACAAATTATGAATGACGTGGGCGCGCGTTACTATGAAGAAACGAAGAGAAAATCTGAGGGAAGACGAGATTGGAAACATGCGTCAAACCAGTCAAGAGACTGAAGACTTAGAGAGAGACCTTAATTGTAAAGGTCTACTTAGACCAGCGGACGCGAAGCGGAAGCGACGCCTCAGCAATTTAGTAGCGGAGCGGGACCTCTGCGATTTTTTAGATCGGTAGGCATTCATACCTACATAGAACGGTAGTTCGACGAGTTTGATTTGATACAGCGTTCAGCTTATACGTTAAACAGTCAAAACAATATTTGTTACTACATTTTTAAAGACGTTGCCAAGCAGTTCAGACATGTTCAATGAAGAGTTATTAGAGGTGATAGCCTCCGCGACTAGTACTACCAGATAACATTGCATGTAATGAAGTACAATCATAGATAATGCTTAAAGTTAAGTAAACCATATTTTATCCAAATTAACAACAATCAACGCAATTTAATAACAATCAACGCAAAAATGTAAAACATCAAAATTCGAAAACTGTGTTTCCGCCTCGACTTATGACAGCTTGACAACGACGTTCAATACTTGAAATTAACACACTTAACTGCTCTTGTTCAAGATTATCCCACATTTCCACTAATGAATTACTTAGGTTGTTAACAGTTGCAGGGGGTGGTTGAAGGGATCGATTCGAGAATGTCCCAGAGGTTCTCAATCGGATTGAAGTCGGGATTTCTGGCTTGCCATTGCATAACAGGAATACTAACGTCGTCTAGGTATTCTTGCACAATACTGGCTGTGTGGGGCCGAACGTTGTCGTGCAATAATTGGAAGTTGTCTCCGATGTATGGGGCATATGGCACAACATACTGTTCTAAGATATCCGTAATGTACCTCTGACTGTTTAAATTGCCTTTGGGGAAAATGTGTAGGTGTGTGCGGGCCGTGAAAGATATGGCTCCCCATATCATTATTGAACCTCTACCAAATGCAGTCGTGGGAGCAAAATTGCATTGAGCAAAATGCGTCTCCAATCTTCATTTTCCCAATTCAAGTGGTTTCTAGCAGAATCCAGTCTGTGTCTGCGGTGATCTGCAGTCAACTGTGAGCCAGTAGCTGGTAATCTGGCTCTCAGATTTTCTTCCAGAAGATGTTGGCGAACGGTTTCAATGCTAACCTGCACATTATGCACTGCTGAAAGTTGTCTTTGGAGGGCTCTTGCGATGAGAAAGCGCTCTCTTCGTGCACGCATTTAAAGAAAACGATCTTCTACAGCTGTAGTAGCACGTGGTCGCCCTTGCCCTGGTCGGCTGTCATGTTCGTTAGTTTCTCTGAAAACTGGATGACCCGAGAAATGGTTGTGTGGTTCACCCTAAGCCTGTCGGCGATAGCGCGGAAAGAATATCCTTCTTCGGACAAAGTAAGGGCTGTGAGACACTCATCACGACTTAAATTTCTTGAGATACGTTGCATTTTAAATAAGACTGATCGTACAAGCAATTGTTTGATGACAACTACACGATTTGATACGTTTTAAAGTAAAACGAAACTGCAAGTAAATTGTAGATGTGCATGTAAAATTGATTAATTTTTTTAACAAAGTTATAGATGTAGAAACAGACCAAGAGTAACATGTGTCTATCAGGTTTGTATCAGACATTCATTCCATGCATTTGGTTGAAGTAGATAGCGCACTACTTTTCTTTTATCGCAACATTAATAATTGGTGCGTTAATTTCTTGGAGCAGTGTAGATAAATACTCTAAACTGTTAAATTATTGAGAGATTATATACTAAAATACGACACCAGTTATCAAAAATCGGTAATTCCTGAAGAGAGACTTGCTGTAACCTGAATGTATGCATTTTGTAAAATAGCAGCCAAAAGGTATAGCATTCAAATAATAATTTTTATTAATTAATAATTGTTAAGGTTGCATAAACATACATAATGTTATAGTATTACACTTACATACTCGTATTTTCCAAATTGAGGTTTAAATATATCGACGGTGCATATTGTGGAACATCGTCAACATTAGAGGTGGTTGTAACGGAGGGGTATGCTGAGGAAGGGGACAAAGCAGTACAAGACAAAGACGTGCCAGGGGTGGAAGCTGTTGATTTCTTCTGTTTTAAATATTCTAGTTCAGCGTTAGAAATTATATTAAGCAATTTAATTTTAGTCTCAGCTTGTAGGGTGACTGGAAGCAATTTAACTATACTTTTTTTTTCTCACACATTCATACTACCGTCCCCCCCCCCGGAACCGCTTTCGCATTACTTCAGGGGGGTGCGGGCGTCCCTTACATACCAAACATTCATGCAACATGCACCCTAAACTTAACTAAGCAAATGCGGTCGCCCCAACGGAGCAACTGCATTTACTGTGACCTCGAGTGGCCAATGCGTTCTCGCACTCGACCACCGCGGTCCCAATTTAACTATACTGGAACATACTTAAAAATAATTTTTTTTGTTGTTGTCCTTTTTCTCTTTCCCTGACATGTCACCAGAAGGTTTGAAATAGATTCTCTTTTTTGTTGAGTGTGTCTTTTTCGAGACTGGGATTGTTTTTGATTTTCATCAGTCCTTACATTCATTACTTATTTTTTTTTTGTTGTTCTCCTTTGTTTGCTCCTTTTTCTACTTCTCGTTCCAGAGGCTCATCAAGGGTAACTTTTTTTGAGTTATCGTTGCTTTCATCTTCCTCTGAATTCTCTGTCCCTTTTTTTTGACTTACATCATAGTTTTTGCTTATATTAGTTTAGAGTGCTAAACGGAAAATTTGGTTTGGGATGTGAATACTATGTAATAGTCGGGTATACATTCTTTGTGCTCTGAAACCAGAGGAATGAGATTTTCTTCCATTTTAATAAACAAACACCTGCGTCTGCCACTGTAGATATTGTAATAATATTATATTTCACTTTCACAATTATGTCTCGGTATTTATCGATCCGCGCAGTTTTGTCGATAAAAATTGTCTCCCAATTATTCAATACTGCTATCTCACTGTTATCCCTACGGAGCGCACTCTGAATCATCCCATTAAATGGTAGGTAGAACGATTTGTGAACAGTACCGCCGTGGTTTCGAATCCGCGAATGCAGAACAATCCGCGCTGGTTAGTACTTCTCGGATCTGTGGACCAATATAGTGGCATATGCAGCCGTTCATATATCGAAGGGCACTTCAAGCCATCCCGGTTGTCATACTAACATCTTTAACAATCAGAAACTATGTAGTGGAACTTCTCTTCTCTTCTCTGTGCTATGGGTTAGGTTAGCTTTCTGCCCAGCATAGGTGCAAAGAGGGTTCACTTAACCTACTTCATTGTAGGTAGTTAACAGGCCATTGCTCTATACGCAGAAGAAGAAGATATTTTAATAAACAACGATTTAATTGTCAATATTACACTTTACTTTCGGCTTAGATCGCGTCGTTGTTTGGGAACTACGCTCAGTATTATCAGGTAAGGGCCGACCTGTAGCTTGTCTGCATTTACAAGCATTTGCTCTAGAAGTTTGAGCAATATTTGTTCGTAGGCCCGGCCTGCCTAAACGGGGCCGTGTGCTTAGATTATTTAAACCTTAGGTTGGACAAGGATTTGATGTTAATGTATTTTGTTTGCCAGGACAATAATACTTACTCGGCGTATGCCTGTTAGCTGTTTGTGAACCCATACAAACTAACGTTTCGCAAGACATTGCAGCTTGCATCTTCAGAGTGAATATCTTGGAATTTGCAGCATCCTGTATATACTCGTAAATATGTTGCAACAATTTGAAATATGAGAAAGTTCAAGCAAACTGCTTATTTTTAGGGATGATTTGTCAAATTGGCGAGTGAAGAATTTCTGTAACAAGGATATTTATTTACTCCGACTTATTGTGCCCCTTGCATTCAAGTTACCGGCACGCCTCCGATATTCTAGGTGCGTTTATAGAATATGACGTGAGCGTAATCTTAATCAAATTGAAATTTAGCATCAGACTCTAGTTGGTAGACCGCGCGTGTTATTTGATGTGCAGGTTAGTCAGTGTTAACTATCAGTCAAGTAGGTTTCTTGGGAAAAGGTATCCCTATTTTCCCCCGGAAACGGCGTCCGGCGGCAATATTATTTTAAGGCTTTATAATTCCAAATTATTGCGTTAAGGCCGAATGAAAGTGGCGGCCGGTCCCTTGTTGTAAATATAAGACCCACCGTGAAATTTTTACGAAGGTAGTAAAGAATTCTAGAATAACTTTCAACAATGGTGGGAAAAAGCACGAGAGAATGAAATTATCCCGAAGCTATTTAGTTTTATTTTTTGGGCAATGGCACCCGACTAAAAGCACTAAAGAAGTGGGGCACGTAGATTGTGTAGTTTATTTCATTAAGGAGTTTATTGGCGATTTCGCTGCCCACTGCTCTGTGGAATGGACCCTTTATTAATAGATTGTCAGTGTGATAATGGGAAGGCCGCGTGTTGTATACTTCAGACGTGCACACGGCTTTAACGAAATTGCTCCCAGCCGTTTTAGACTCACGATTTAGATGTCTATTGAGAATTTTTACCGTTAAGTTGGTCTTCAATGTTCTTCCATTTGATAAATGACGAAATCCACTAAAATTTGCACTCCTAGGCAAGGAGCATAAAAACTTTTCATATAAACAGAGAAATGTTGGTGCGCTATCCTTCTTTTGTGTCCAATTTCCAATCGTAATAAAAGAAATCACACCGCGCACGTTTCCTAGTTTTTACAGCTGTGAAATTTCAAAGGCTAACGTTATCACTCTAAATTGAAATCGCGAAAAATGTAGGGAGAGAAACGAAGTAATTCCTCGCCTGCAATTTTAGCAATACAACATCCATAATAACTCGGAAGTCTCGAGATCAATACGAAAGTTTATATAATGGATGCCAAAAGTAAACGTGTCGCAAATAAAAATAAATGTAAATATAATGCGAAGGGAAAGGTCCAAGCTACGGTGACACGTGGGTCAAAACATCAGTCATTTGTGCTGGCAGGACGAGTCCACAGGGAGGCTTGACCGTCCGAACTTTATAGGTGAAACTCGTGGGGACACTACCCGCCGTTTATAATCAGAAATTCATTTTCCCATTGGATGCGGTCTGGGGCATTCATCACTTCCTGCTTATAAATATGCATCGGAGCAAGACGTGCAAGTAGAATATTACATCTCTATCAACTATATGCCTTCATATTCCTCTTGTGTAAATTCACTCCCTTCATTTATCATTTTTTACTTTTGCATGATATATTGTCTCTCTAAAAACAGTAATTTTTTAAAGTTTCTACGTAAGATTAAGCATATAGCGGGTGTCTACCAGCATCTCGAGCATAGGGAAATAATATGGGAAGCAGTTTGGCATTTAAACATTTAGTTTACACGAATTGCTATCGATTACAGCTATTATGGGGCTATCTAGCTTATATTACTTTTTAAATTACATGAAGAATTCGTCCAACGCCCTTATTACATGCAGTAATGACAAAAAAAATAAACTCAATGGGCAAGTGGTGATGGTCTCCGCAAAGCAAACACAAAATCTCACTTCAATCCCAATTGGCATTTTTTTGCGTTTGTTTTCATTTCATTGTAGTTCTTTTGTGATACTAGTGGTACTATCAATGTATTTTCTCATCTACTTTTTGATTTAGCTTTCAGCACCAAATTTTCCAACTTTTAATACCATTAGACTGTAACGAACTTATTTATTTTTCACGGCTAGTAAAATAACTTTTATATTTGTGCAATAATAGGTTAGAAAATAAATTGCTAATTGATCTAATATTACAAAAAAAAAAACCAAAAGTAAATATTGACTTGGGCTGACGAGATGGCATGAGTCAGGAATGCAGCCTAATGCGTTCTTCCGAAAAATCTGCCTACTTAACACCAGAATCCCGCATTACTATTCTGTATAAAAACATTTCTACGGCATTGAGAATATGCTGTACTAAATTATAGTAGGAAATAATGCAAAACTGATAACAACAGCAAGATTGGATTTGCTTAATTGTTTTTGTAATTTATCAACGCCCTTTTTAAATTTATCTGTATAAAATTCAATATGATATAGTAGATCGTAAAATAACACCCACACTGACAACACCAACACATAGTATTAATAACGATAACGAACAAAATATTAATAATTATCTTTTGCACCTCTGAACACGTTCAGGATCGATGTTAAAATTTAACTAAAATTTTAGTGCTTATGTTTAATCTTCCCGGTTATATTAGTAAATGTTTTCAGAGCAGGTAGTAGACCCTGCAAGTTTGTTTACTGTTTAGGTTCCCTTCTAAGCAGTTAAATCCCGTTACTGCAGTCCCCTCGTGCCATCTAGTCAGCCGAGAACGATACCGAAATTCATATTTTTTTACCTGATTCGTTTAATTAAGAAATAAATCTCAAAAAGTTGATGATTTCCATTACTCTCTAGGCAATAGTAAAGTCTACTCTCAAATTATCTTCGAACATTTTGGAAGTTTTGTTGCGGAATAGCTTGGCGCTCTGAAATTATTATATATATATACGGTATTTCTACAGCTAAAGCCGCCTTCCCGTAGCCAAACGCCATCTGTTTCTATCTTAGCATCTTCCTCCTCTAGTCCCTAGTTCTGCATTGCTCTCCTCATTCCTTCATTCCAGGACCGTCTTGGTCTACCCCGGGTGGTGTCCATCTATAAACTCTTTGAGGCCATCTATTCTTATCCATGCGAAGGAGGTGACCAAACCATTTTAATCCTCTCAACTCTATCCTATCTATTACCGTCTGTCCTGCATGCATTATCCTTCAAATTTCTTGATTAGGAATGTGTTCTCTCCGTGATATGCCTGCACTGCGCCTTAGGTAGTCCATTTCTATTGTATTTAGTTTCTTCTGATTATTTGGTTTGAGTTTCTAGATTTCCGATCCATAGCATAACACAAGACTTCCCTATATGTTTCTTTGTTTTATTCGATATATGCTTATCACTCTTGAATTATTCCTTGTTACAATTGTGCAGTGGACTGAGCCTCAGTATTATAAACAACAGATTTTTGATGACATAAAAAGAATAAGGTAGCAAAAGATATTTTTGTTGGGTAGCTAGAGCCTAAGGGGTTGAATTGGGAAGGCTGCCTTATGATTCATGATGATGTAATACCCCTTTTACTTCCACAGATGTAACACTTTGTACGTTTTCAAATCGACACCCTGTATATATTCTGTTGTATATTGGTATTTCAGATTTGATTATGATTGGTTCAATAATGTTCCTAATAGTGCACATACACGTAGACGAACAATTTCTCAAAACAATGTTGTGGGCTCGTAGAGGTTCAACGCGAAAATTAGAAGAAAGTCTTATAATGGAGCTGGAAGGTGTGGGGCGTGCTTATTCATTTATGATGATTATTCAGGTATTTCCGGAAATGGGCTATTTCGTGGAAGATTAATTTCGTTATTTTTAGGCAATTTCTAAATACTTCCTTTAATGATCAACATTTTCTCTTGATCCCTTCAATAAGCCATTATGCTGAGCAATTTTGGAATTTACAGCTTGTATATGAAGAATGTCAATCGGCTATTGAAAACCCTCAAGTCAATGGCAACACATTTCCGAAAACCTCGCCATTTAGATGATTCAACCCAAAATCGTCTACTTCATATTTTCCGCGCATCGACTTAGTTTCCTGCGAGAGGCGTCCTTATTTGTTTGCTCCAGCCAAAACTTTAAATTACTGAGCTTTCCCTTTAACGGCTGCTTTCTGGACTGCCTATTTTGTCATGGTTACTCTAACCTCTGAATTTACATTTTTTACAGCAATTTTGAGTTCCTAAATTGCATCGTAAGTTTTGCCTAGTACCGCACAGATGCGGTTAGTTCTGACAAATAATGTTCTACAAATTTTATTGTACGAAAACTTTAACAAAAGGGAACTTTTCCTTATTTATAGACACTACACACTGTTGTGTTGAAATTTCACAAAAGCCATAATTTTTCAGTTGATATTTTGAAAACTATTTTATAGGCCATCTCAAACATCAAGAACTATAACAGATTATTAGTTTTGATTTTTACCACTTATTGTTATGTACAGGGTATTGGTACTAACATCAACCAGCTAATTACCCAGAAACTATCCATGTGAATTAGGGGAGCCGGGGGGAATTGAAGCCACTTAGGGAAACAATACAATAAAAAAATTATAATTTGTTTTTAAAATGAAAATAAATGAAAATACATCAGTCGCACGGGTAATATGTGTACGTCAATTATAGATAATAATTGGTCTAACTAAACAAATGCTTACACAAAAATTTTAAAAATTTATTTGGCTCTCATTACCCCAAGGGCTAGGGTAATGGGAGCCGCTGTTTTCATGTAATCATTGTTGTATAAACTATTCTTCTTCGTCGAGTGCTTTTTCTCTTACGAGACGTAGCGATCTTTTCTCCTTAGCCTGTGTTGCGCGTTTAAAGTACCACAGACTTAGAGGACCTACAGCTTAACGTGGGCTCCGAACGACGGAAAGTGTAAATTCTTCTACTCCAGAGAAGATATACTAGGCGGAATACCTCGTTGGTTTGCCATAAACTATTAAGAAACGAAATTAGTGTATAAAAAATTTAACTTTTATTCACAAAACTAAACACAAAAAATGGTATCACTCTTACGAATGCAAACAAAATTATATTTTGTCGGTACAAAGTCGCAAACATAGCCTTTCGTGTTTTCTACACCATAGCATTTAGTGTGTGCCCAAATTCCTCAGGATGTAGCTTCGGACGTTCAGGGACGACGATGGCGCGCTTACAAATTGCATTATGTATTCTTAAATGCGAAATAGTATCGTGGCTTCCATTACCCACTGGCGCTGATTACCCCCGGCTCCCCTGTGAACATGATGGTATTATTAATTTTTTCCGGAGATTATTGTTTGTTATTTTTTTAATTTTTACATTAACAGTTTGTATATATTTTATATTTTGAATTCTAGATAAAATTTTGAGTACTAGGTAGTTTTTTGCGAAAAAAAATCTTTGAATGGCATCAGTTTACTGATTTTAAATTATTAAATTAAATTTTTACAACTGTAATTCAGTGGACCTTGTCTATTTGGAGCTTCTATATAACGAATTTTTTCTAAGATCGTGACACTGAAATCACAGTTAACGTTGTTTTGTCCCCTTATATCAAACTTAGAATTTCTTTTTAACGGATATTTTATAGCCTAAAAATTAAAAACGGTAATTTTTATTCTATTAGATATAACGAAGTATATTGTATATTTTAGTGTCAGGTATATTGTGCTTTTCGACTTTAGGATCGTCATAGTGGATTTTCCAATTTTTTAGGCATTCCCTACTCATTTATGAGATTTGTATCTAAGCTTGCACATACAATTTCACAAAATGAGTTTGCAGTTGCATTTGCATTCTTGCATAGTGTAATCGTACCACTAAAATCATAAAATGGCTATACGAAGCAGAAATTGTTTAAGTGTATGTGAAAAGTTAAAGGTTTTTTTTAAATCTTAGTAATTTTGCTGTTCCATATATCGGAGTTTTCCTTTGGCACTTCGATATATGGAAGTTCGACTGTACTTGATTTCATCTGTAGGTAACAAAAATAAATGTATTTCAATTTTTACACCCAAATTTTATAATAAAAGTTACATCAAAGATCAGAAAAATTGGAAGATTACAAAGATTTGCTGACATTAATAAGGTTTCATTTAAAATGACCGTATTTTTGTAAGTTTGTAGCCCTCAAGCAAGGCATTAAAAGGGCTTTGAAGGTGATTTTTAATTTTTTTAATTCCCTTCGTGCGATTTAGACATTTCAAAAAAAAATAGGTTGCCTGAAAATGTTAAATGAGGTCTATAACACAGATTTTCAAGAAAAATGTAAAAAATGAAACATACAGGGTCTTATGTTTACAAAATTTACTACTAGCAATAAACCAGTAGTGTCTTTTTAACCGCGTTGTATGATTTTCATGAAGGCACATCTAGTAGTTTCGCTTATTTATCTGGCATTTATTAGTCTAAACACCCGTAGATTTGAGTCGTCTAGTTCAAGGTAGCAGTTTTTAAACTCTTAATTATTTCCGTCAAGTTGTAGGGGTCGATTTTTGCGAATACCACTTGAGAAAGTAATCAGTGAGATGGTTTTATTTAGTTTCGAATAATGAATAAATATTTATAACACGCGAAGGTATTCGAAATGTATGCATTCCTTTAAAGAGGTCAATTATTGAATAAAACTCCACGAATATATTGACGAATTACAAAATTTGTATCAAAACTAAACGTTTACCCGAAATCTAGTAAATACGATAAATGTTTGTAAAATGTATTACAACCGATACTGCAGTTTTTTGACCTTTACATTGATTACTTGATTACACCTAAAATTGCCTTCAACGTTGTTTGTAAATACGGACTTGGGTACACATATTTTTAATACAGTTAGACCGTAAGTTGATTACGGCAATCGTTATCGGCCTACGTAAAGGTTTTGTTTTTAGGCAGTTGCAGGTTGATTGGAATAAATGATTCGATACGCTGTGAGCATTAGTAAATGTGAGTATATTAACTTCCATTTGCCAATTAATATTTAATAAACAATTCTTTCAATCGAATTAACGCTTTATTGTGTCTCCATGCTTGGCTTTGAAAACAAAACGACGACAAGAACAAAATTAGCCCAGTATTTCCATTCTTATAAAAGATTTTTTAAACCTTCCAGCTCCCCGAATTCTGGAATACTTTTTAGATAATCGAAAAGATTAGTTGCTGATTCATGGCATCACTCCGTAGTAGTCGGAACGCCCATAAAAATTCAAATCCAGCTAATAAAAGATCGATTTTCTTTAATTCTGAGAGAATATAACTATTATCCTTATTTAATAATGCAATTGCTCATTATAATTTTTAAAAATTGCATTCCATTCTAAACTATAATTATCGAAAAAATAAGGGTTATTTATTTAAAAAAAATTATTCCTTAATAATTTTTATTATTTTAGTAATTAAATATTGAAGTGGAAATTTTCAAAATGGCGTAGCAGCCTTAATGTTACACCAAGAAAGTTGAGCAAAAAGAATTTCATCTTGATTGGATGTCGTTTCTCCGATGTTGATTTTCAATAAGTTCGATGTTAACCGACATATTATTAAAACAAGTGTCTTAAGTATAATATTTAATCTTGGCATCAGAATAAAAGACGCCCAAGACATTGACGAGGCAACCCAGCATTTGGCTGCAATTATACAAGAAGCTGCATGGCAAGCCACCCCCGTTCCAAAAACCACCTGCAACAACCAACATTCCTCAGAATTTATGAAATCTTATTACTGAGAAACGGAGGGCACGAAAATAATGGCAGAGAACTAGAGATAAACATATTACAATAGACTAACGCATCAAGTGTAAAATGCGCTAGCGGAAGCTCGCAATATAATATTACTAAACTTTCTCCTGATGACAATACTATATGGAAGGCAATAAAAAAATTCAAGCGGCCAACAGTGATGATCCCTCCTATCAAAAAGACCGATAATACCTGGACCAGATCTGATACCGATAAAGCCAACACTTTTGCGAAATACCTAGCTGACGTCTTTACAACACCACAACCACAAGAAAATGTCGACGATAGAGAAATTGAATCCTTCTTTGATGCTGCTTGCCAACTATCGCTGCAAGTCAAACCCTTCACACCAGCAGAAGCTTCCCAACAAATAAAACTCACAAACTTGCGAAAAACGCCATGATATAACCTAATTGTAGGAGAAGTCCTGAAAAATCTTCCTAGGAAAGCCATTGTGTTACTTACTACAATATACAATGGCATTCTACGACTCTACTACTGCCCAATATTATGGAAACATGCCCAGATAGTAATAATTGATAAGCCTGGTAAACCGCCCACTCAACCACAATCCTACAGACCGATACACCTCCTACCCCTTTTTTCCAAAATCCTTGAACGACTCCTACTCAAGCTCCTTAAGGAAGCTGTAGGCCTAATTCAACTTATTCCATTGCACCAATTTGGATTCCGTGAAGGCCATTCCACCATTCACCAAAGTCACCGAATTATTACTCACATAGTGGAAAGCATGGAGAGCAAAAGTGTTTGCCCAGTGGTTTTCCTGGACATCAAACAAGCATTCGATAAAGTGTGGCATAGCGGCTTGTTATACAAACTTAAATTGCACCTCCCCGGTCAGCTATACTTACTACTCAAGTCACAAATAGAACTTATCAAGTCAACATGAACAATGCAGTATCAGATATCCGTCAAATTAAGTCTGGAGTTCCGCAAGGCAGCGTTCTGAGACCGTTACTATACTTACTTTACACATCAGATGCACCAATCACAGACCACACTATAATTGCGACATTTGCGAACGACGCGGTCATCCTGTTAGTCAGTCAATCTCATGAACTAGCAGTAGAACATCTTCAACATCTTAACTTGCTACAAAACTGGTTCCATAAGTGGAGAATTACGGCCAATACAGAAAAATCAGCACAAGTAACCTTTACCACGAGACGTGCTGAATGTGCGCAAACCAGCATTAATAATGCCCCAATCCAATCAAAAATGAAGCGAAATACCTTGGCATATACCTTGATCATCATATTAAAAACAAAAGGAAGCAGTTAGACCTAAAAATCAAACAAATGACATGGTTACTTAGAAGACATTCATTCCCAACTCTCTTTATCAAACAAGATCTTACTGTATAAAGTAATTCTGAAGCCAATAGGCCTACGGGATTCAGCTCTGGGGATGTGCCAAAGCGTCACATACAAAAATCCTACAGAGATTTCAATCCAAGGCCCTTCGCCTGCTAACCAATGCTCCATGGTACATTAGGAACAACACCCTTCATAACGAGAATCCCCTACGTGGATAGCGAAATCAACAGGCTTTCGACCAAGTACAGCAATAACATGGCAGGACACCCTAACCAGCTCATCGAATAACTTGCTAACCAACCAGGCATTACAAGAAGACTCAAATGCCAATGGCCACTGGATCTCGTACTACAACGCAACCAAAACTGAAGTAATCTTTAAGGAGACTAGCGCTGGTTTATAGCTCCCCGCAAGACAATTACATCATCATAAAATTTACTTAATACCCTGTAAGAGTAGATCGTAAATATGCAGTTTAAATTTAAAAAAAAGAAAATCGTTGTTTTCAAAATAAATTACATCTTATTTTTTACATTAATACCATCATCAATCAAAATATTGCCTCAAGTGTAAATATACAGGGTTGTACGAATATATGGGACGGAAGGTAAAAATACCGTACAAACCATAATCTATAATTTTTGGAAAGTTATACGAAATTATGCAAATTGTTTTTAAGAAATGAAAAAATATTGCCGTTGTATTTTTGCAAGGCAGGTGCTGCTGGTTATCATTGGAAAGCTTACTTTTTTCTCTACAAGGACATGTAGAAATTCTTTACAGTACATAGGAAAAAAAATGAAAAATTTTCCTTTAATAGAGAAATAATATGCATTGAAATAATTTTTAAGTGGTCTAAAATACTTTTGTATAATTTCCTACAACGTTGCTCGTACGGTTTTATAAGAGAGTCTAGGACTATACATATGTGCGAATCCGTATAATAAATAGTATTGCGGCCTGACTAACATAGCTGAAACCCTGGCCACGGACTGCACACAAGCAGTGGATAAGTGGGGACGTAGCGCGTTCTACACTTGAACTCCGTGCTTGCAATATCGGTACAGTCCGAGAAATAATAGTAGTAGCTTGTGAGTTTAACCATTGCATTTTTACTACAACCACCGCACCGAACGAAATTTTTTATCGCAGCGTGTACATCGATCTATCATCTCACTTCGGCGTGTTTTGTCTCGCTTGCATTTCACAGCTTCAGCTGAGGTGGTCGGTATATACTTTATCATTATCCGCATACAGTCTGATTATGTTATTATCGATTTTGGATATATACTCTATCCTACATCGATATTTGTATTTGATGCTATGAGCTATAAATAAACTGGGTTAATCTATTTGTACATTATAAATCTAAATTAATAATGATTCAAATTTATTTAAAAAATATAGACTGTTCCATTTACATATACTCAATTCGATTAACCCGGGATTGCGCTCCATACTTTTTTTACTAAATTCTGTAGAAAAAGTATCGTGATATACAGTGCGGTCCATAAGTAGCGGATAAATTCATTTTCTACGTAATTTACAATTTATGAGTAAAATCCTGAAACACGTCGATTTTTAATTCTAAAATGACTTTTTTAAGCATAATTTTATAACTCCCCTTCAACCCCCTTGGAGTGACAGCAACCCCTTTAAAATTTTTAAATGGAACGAGGGTGGTACCTCATTTGAAAGGGTTTTTAATTCTCTATTCAGCAATATAAGGTTTTTTGAATTTTGTTTATTCTCCATCAAGAAAATTAAATTTGAAAATTTTAAAATGTATTTGAAATGTATACAATCAAATATATCCTAAACTATGAAATTAATCAAATCACCCCGGAAACGATTCAAAATGTTTTAAAAGAATTTTAGCAACGCCTCCATTATTGTTAAGAAGCAACGGGCGCCCAGTTTGAACATTTGATTTAAAATGTTTCATGTTCTTTTGTTTACTTAGTGACATTAAACATGTAATATTTTTCAATTAAAAATTTAGAGAAATTCAAAAAACCTTATATTGCTGGATAGAGAATTAAAAACCCTTTCAAATGAGCTATCACACACAACCTCGTTCCATTGTAAAATTTTAAAGGGGTTGCTGTCACTCCAAGGTGGGGGAGGTATAAAATTATGCTTAAAAAATGTCAGTTTAGAATTAAAAATCGACGTGTTTCAGGATTTTACTCATAAATTGCAAATTACGTAGAAAATGAATTTATCCGTTACTTATGGACCGCACAGTATAATATGTACTTACCAAAATAATATTTCGTTGGCGAGTATAAATTTGTTGTTTAAACAGAATTTCCTGTATATTTGAATATGTTTGTATTCCCTTGAAGTTGTTTTTATTTTAATAGTAAATAAGCAATAATGCTTTTTTCTTGTGATCTTGTATGTTTATGGAATACTGTATACTTCTAAGTGCATTTCAAAATATCACTTGTACAAATGTTTGGAAAACCAGCATTATAGGATCAAATTTTTCTGAATAGTGTGCGAAAATATAGTTTATATAAATTTAGTAATAACGTGTATTTTAATGTGTACTTTTGTGATATTCGCAGTGATAAGTTCTAAAATACCCACGATTGTGGTTTTAAAAGGGGTGGAAACACTATTTAAAGTTTGTTCTGCATCATGTTTTGGAATAGGTTGTTATATATTACTGTTAAAGACAGTAGTTTACTAATGAATTCTAGCAGCGTCTGGTACTTAACTGATGATTGTTATTGTGTAGTATTTTTATGGGACGGCAAGTTTCTAAACTAAATAGTATTATCAAGCGGCCATGATTTCACAAATCGTTAGCTCTTTGGTACTTTAAGAATATTCAGAAAAAAATATATACCACGTGTAAACTCTTAAGAGGTGAGCAGAATTTTTTATTATTACAGTTTTGAGATTTTGTTTATATTGATACTCTTTTTATATAATCGTTAGGGTATTGTGTTTAAAATGGTATTGGTTAGCATTGTGAATTTACATAAGTCTAAAACTTACGAAGTGAAGCTATTTATACAATGTTAGTATATCTTGTCATTGTTATACAAAACATAACATATTTTACATTAGTTTAAGTGAGCATGTACTAAAATATATAATAATATAAATCTTTCCATCCCCTAGATTTTACACATTCACAGTGTATTATTATAAATAATATACTTTAAGAATACATGCGCGTAGTATTCAAATTTAAATAGGTATTTATAAAATAGGGTATTACAATAAACGTAACTTTGTCTTCTCTTCCATTTGTTCCCGATTGCCTTAACTTTATTGCGTAAAAGTGTCAAATAATAGTCTGCCTTAATTGTACGACGTCCTATAAGAAAATCAACAAAGAGCAGTCCTTGTAAATCCCCAAAAAATGTTGCCACCACTTTACTACTCGACAACGCAGTTTTTAATTTCCTTGGCTTTAGAGATATGGTGGAACACTGCACATTTGTACGTTTTGACTCGGGAGTAAAAAAAGAATGGACCCAGTTTTCATCAGTTATCACAAAATTCATCTCCTTCTCTCTCATATCGTTGCAATTAAGAAGAAGTGATTTTCAAACGATTCAACTTGTGTTCTTCGGTAAACAAGCGCGGAATCCACCTGATACGTCTTCAACACTCATTTGTAAATGTTGAGAAATTTAACGAACTGTTACTCGTCTGAATTGCAGAGGACATCATCGTGTTCTTCATTTTCACTATTAACCGAAGTTGCAGCTCGTCGTACATGAGACTGATTTTCTACACGGGCGCTCCCGTTTCTAAAGAATTTCGACCAATGAAATATCGGACTTCTAAAAAGACATTGATCGTAGTATTGTGGTCGCAGTCTTGTAAAAATTACGATCCAAGTTAGGCTTTCATTCCTTAAGAAATTTGATTATTATACGTGTTCCACGTTACAATGAACAGAACTTTGCTACATCGCAAATGTAACTGTCAAAATGGAATAATAATAAAATAGGTATTCTAAATTTTGTTTTTAGATGACTAATGTAATTAGAAATAACAAATACGGCTGCTTATCACTAAATTAAATTTCAGGTAAAATCCTTCAGGTGGCTGTCAAAAATATAGCAGCATGTCTAACATTTTGATATTTCATGGCACAGAACAAATCTGAGTGACATATTTCAAGGCAGAGAAAGGGGTTTTCTCTTAGCAGAAATTTAATAAAACGTATGTTAATATTTAACTTTAAACCGAACATAAATGCCAAAATAAAATGAACTCCGGTTTAGCTACACCACTTTGCAAACGGATTACATGACATTGTCGGAATCTAAATAATTGTGTTGATTTTTCGGTTTGGCTTTTTGAATTGATTTTTAAACGTTCGGAAAACGCTGGTTGCTCATTTGAGAATTTCATCAGCAGCACGGGCGCATTCGCTTGTTATTCATAGTAACTGTCCCACAAATCTTAAATAATAGATAATAATGATACGGGCCAAAATTGAAGAATACCGTCATAAGAAGAAATGTAATCAGCGGGTGCGTAACAGACGTGAGCTGCGAATTTAGGAAATAACCCCAATAAATTTTCCAACAGTTCATTTCTGTCACAACTTCTCTTATCCAAAATCTGGTTGTGTTCCATACAATGAAAAGTTATTAAAAGCGAAGCGGAACTTGACTTATTTTTAGGAATGATATGTATCTCAAGATGTTTTTCGTCCCATCGCGGAAAAGGGTTTATTTTTCTGGAAAAAGAAAATTAACGTGTTGGACGCCATAATGATTGAATTTTCCCACAGTTTCCATACCACCGTGCCTATTATTGTGGAAGTAATCATGCATAAGTACATAAATTAATTAATAATTCTGTATAAACGACTTTGCTGTTTATTGGTTTGAATCATCTGATTACATTAACAAACGTGGTGTTGCATTAGGTAAGTGGGAATGGATTTGCTTTGACACTTATTATTAATCTCTTTTTATGTGGTTTTCATGTATTATCGCGCATTTGGGTCCAACCGTGATCGACGCGAAACGTTTTATCGAAATTAATTTATTCTAATGATGGTTAACGTGGAAACATTTCACGTCGTTTACACGTGGTTTGGAACGGTTTATTTTGGGCATATGGAACGACGCGAGTTTAGGTTTTAATCCGCCATTTCGTTACGCCCAGGGACTTGCGCTTAGTTTTGATCACCGGAAACCAAAGAGCTGGGAACTTATCGACATCACGGCGCACTAAAAGCCGAACTTCGTATTAATGTAATTGGTTTCTATTATTCACTCTAACCTGCATGCTTTTCTTTTGCAAAACACATTTTCTTATAAAGGAACAATCAGGCGGAAACTGCGTGGGTAGTATTTTCCCTTCCGTATTGCTCAAATTTCTCTTCGCGGCCTGTTCAAATGATAACTAATGCTTTGTTTTTTTTTTCAGGTTTCAAAAGTAAAGGTGCAAGAGTGCAGTGTTTATAAAACTTGTTGGGAATGTCTAGGAGCAAAGGATCCGTACTGCGGATGGTGTTCTCTGGAAAATAAGTAAGTAATTATAAAACTTTTAATTAGCTTTAACATTTTCCTACCGACGTCTTTCTAAATTATCATAGTGCGGAATACTTTGATAGTTTAAATAGAAACAAACTTGGTCAATTAACCAACTAGTGATGCTGCAAAAGAAAAGGGACCTGGTTTAGATTTTAAGTCAACTATTACACACTTTAATATACACTGCTCCAAGAAATTATCGCACCACAACTAACAATCGCAATATTGTTTAAAGTATTGCATGTAATGAAGTACGTTTAATCATAGATAATGCTTAAAATTAAGTAAACCATTTTTTATCCACATTAACAACAATCAAAGCAAAAATTAAAAAAAAATCAAAATTCGAAAACTGAAAAATTGTAAGTTTACAGGTTCAGTAGGCTGTGTTTCCGCCTCGATTTGTTATGAAAGCTTGAAAACGACGGTCCATGCTTGAAATTGAAATTAACACATTTAACTGCACTTGTTCAAGATTATCCCACATTTCCATTAATGAATACCCTAGGTCGTTAAGAGTTGCAGGGGGTTGTTGAAGGGATCGTACTTGTCTTCCGAGAATGTCCAGAGATGCTCAATCGGATTCAAGTCGGGACTTCTGGCTGGCCATTGCATAACAGGAATACCAACGTCGTCTAGGTATTCTTGTACAATTCTGGCTGTGTGGGGGCCGAGCGTTATCGTGTATTAATTAGAAGTTGTCTCCGATGTATGGGGCATATGGCACAACATACTGTTCTAAGATATCCATAATGTACTTCTGACTGTTTAAAGTGCCGTTGGGGAAGATGTGTAGGTCTGTGCGGGCCGTGAAAGGTATGCCTCCCCACACCATTATTGAGCCGCCACCAAATGCAGCCGTGGGGGCAAAATTGCATTGAGCATATCGTTCAATTTGGACGTCTAAAATCTCGAATGCGCCTATCACAACTCTCTAAACAAAATCTGAACTCGTCTGTGAACAGAACGCGTATCCAATCTTCATTTTTCCAATTCAAGTGGTTTCTAGCAAAATCCAATATGTGCCTGCGGTGGTCTGCAGTCAACTGTGGGCCAGAAGCTAGTAATCTGGCTCTCAGATTTCCTTCCAGAAGACGTTGGCGAACGGTTTCAATCCTAATCTGCACATTATGTACTGCTGAAAGTTGCCTTTGGAGGGCTCTTGCGGTGGTAAAGCACTCTCTTAGTGCACGCATTCAAAGAAAACGATCTTCTACAGCGGTAGTAGCACGTGGTCGCCCTTGCCCTGGTTGCCTGTCATGTTCGTTAGTTTCTCTGAAACTCTGGATGACCCGAGAAATGATTGTGTGGTTCACCCCAAGCCTGTCAGCGATAGCGCGGAAAGAATGCCCTTCTTCGGACAAAGTAAGGGCTCTGACACACTCATCCCGACTCAAATTTGTTGAGATACGTTGCATTTTAAATAAGACTGATCGTACAAGCAATTGTTTGATGACAACTACACGATTTGATACGTTTTAAAGTAAAACGAAACTGCAAGTAAATTGTAAATGTGCATGTATAATTGATTATTTTTTTAACAAAGTTAAAGATGTAGAAACAGACCAAGAGTAACTTGTGCCTATCAGGTTTGTATCAAACATTCATTCCATGCATTTGGTTGAAGTAGATAGCGTACTACTTTTCTTTCATCGCAACATTAATAATTGGTGCAGTAATATCTTGGAGCAGTGTAGTTATAATATCCAGTACTTATTTACAGATTCGATGGGAAATAATAACAATTTTATATGTTTACACCAAAACCATTTGCTAATACATCCAATAAGTAGATTCTAGTACAGTGGAACGTTGCGAAATCAGGAACATTGCTCTGTAGGGAGTGGAAACAATTTAAGGGTTGATATTTAAATGAAATATTCTCTTAAAGGATTACGAACTTTCATACAAATTGTTTAATTTTAGTAGGTGGAAAATGCATTTTAAGGGTATATCTGTTATGAGATTGGTTTTAGCAGAACAAAATTAATACAAATTAGCGCTTTTTAAGGAATTGATAGTGCATTTTAAATGTTAAAATACACATAACTAGTTTCTTCTTAATTTTTTTGAATAGGGCGTGTGTAAACATTATCGGGTTCTAAATAGTTGTATTTACTATGTACATTTCTTACTTTCTAAATAATACATAACTAGTATTTTGTAACATAATTATTTATTTTCCCAATTAATATTACCTGACAAATTAATTTCTTTAGCAGTGCTTTGCCAATGAACGCAATAATTCAAACCATATTGGAAAGCGAATATTGTTGTTTGATACAAAACGCAAAAACTGTCCTGGTACAGTACCAGCAATCCAAGCTATTTTGTTCGGGGAGTGGGGGTGGAAGATAGGCGGAAATAATTTATAGTTGTGTATTTCCGCGGGAGGAGGCTTAAGCAAAACCCAAATTAGGTTATATAGCAATATTTTGAAAATCTTAATATATTTAAATATGGTAAAAAATGTGACTCAAAAACTGTTTGAAATTAAATAACATTAAAGCTGCTATCCTTTTTTTGAAAATTATGGAATCAACTATGATTTATCAAATAGTAGTATTTAGTCAAATTTACATAAACCTTCAGTTAATCATTCAAATATGATTATATACAAACACTGTTCCAAGTAAAGTATACTTAAGGTTTGTGTTTGCATATTCTTAAATGATATACCATATGACAATGGAATAAATAATGAAATAACATATAATAATAATAAATATATAATAATATTGATGATGATAAACCTTCAAGGTGTACAAAACTACCTTGTTCTTTTTACTTTTACCAGAAGTTTTCTAAGGATTTTACAAAGGTTATGTTTACTTTTTCTTTACTAAATGGATTAGCAAATCGATATAATATATTATCATTAGCATATGAAAATCAGTAGTATTAATATTTGTACATATGGTATGCATCTGAATGTGGAAGCTTTAAATACGAGGCTTATTCGAAAACGAAGGGCCCTTTAAATATTCTCGCCGAATGAAGATCTAGTCAATTTGTTGCATTGTGGGGGTGTTTCAGTAGGCGATGAACTAGCCACATATTAGCTTACCGTGGTTCTGTCATTGTATTTAGTTGTATAATAAAGCGCTAAAATGAACACTTACATTGAAAACACTGCCAAGTGTGAAGTGCGAGCTGTGATTCGTATTCTGTATGCAAAGAACAGAAAGGTTGCCAAAATTTACCGTCAAATCTGTGAGGTTTATGGTGAATGAAGACTCAAACGTTCATGTAGAAATTTCAGAGATGGCTAAATAAACATGCACGATGGGGAACAAATCGGAAAACCTTCTGTTATCAACGACGGTCTTATGGAAAAAACGAGAAAGAAATATTGTAAAGATCAGCGTTTCACAATTTTGGAAATGTACTGTATGAAATTCTAACGAACAGGCTACAGTACCACAAACTTTGTGGGAGGTGGGTGCCAAAGAGTTTGACAGATGTTCACAGAAAACTAGAGAATTAGCCTCTGCACTGATTTCCTGTAACCGTACGAAACTGATGGCGATAAGTACCTCATATTGTGCCTGACAAGGAGACTTGAATTTCGTACACAAATCATGAAACCAAGTAAAAATTAATGCAGTGGGAGTAAGCCCTGTAACACTGAATTATCACTTACTTCCATTGAAACGAATTCATCCTTATCTGTTTCATTAGACCTTGTATACTTTCAGATTGTATTAGATTTGTTACGAGGAGGGTTATTTGTGCCCTTTAGCACTGTGGCTTCTCGGGTCTATTGTGCATTCCCGTATGTCGCTAGTCGCTGTCAAGGAGATCCATCCCCTTTACCAGATCTAGGAGTTTGTTGATCAGGGTGACTGCCGATTGTATATCGTTAGGATTGTGCTGTCACAGATTTGGAATCTTCTCGGAGTTAGAGCATCGCGTTTGAATATTGTATATTCTTCTTCGTCGCCACGTAGTCTACATATGGAGTATTGGTTACATAGTCCCTATGTTGTGCAGATGTTGTCTGAATTGTTAGTATCCCGTTAGCATTCCTATCACTATTCCAGTTTGAGTCCTACTAAGTAGCAGGATTATTTGTGTGTGTCGAGGTGAGATTTTCCAGTGTTCCGTATGTTTGGTTAGAGCCCTTTCTTTAACTGCTCCTCTCCTAGTTAAGCCAACCGCAGGTTCAGGCCTTGTAAATGCTGTTTGAAATCTTTGCTTTGCTATAGTTTATCAGCGTTTTAATTTGCTTCTATGCCTTCGTGGCCCAGCATCCACACAGGTTTTACCTCGTTAGAATTTGCTAGTGTTGGGAGGCTACAAAGCTACAAGCTTTGAGTTGATCGAATCAAGCGCTTTCATCAAATTGGCTAGTTGTCAGAGACAATAAAGATGGTTTGTTCTAATAACCCCTTCTTTGAAATTGTATAAATTTCTGCTTGAAATATTGTGGTAGGTTGACCCAGCTATACCTCGGTACTATAACCTGGTTTGTTACCATATACTCCAACTTCGGTTCGGTTCTGCCTGAACCGTCTGTGTACTCTACTAGAACTTTTTAAGCCTGGTGGTTCCCTTTGTTGCCATTCTTCACGGTTTATCTGTACTTCGATGGGTTTGGGAAAGGAGTATTTTGTTAGCAGTAGTGCGTTTCCATGTCTAGCTTTGGGCGAGATACTACAGTTGTTATTTTGTATACCTTTACTTGCAGTTCTGTGTTTAAATGCTCGAGTTGGTTAACTTGAACTTAATCCTAAATTGTAAACGTTTTTAATAGTAATATTTCAGTAATACATCGTATCACCTAACAACGACAAAAATTCCTAAATATAAATTCCCGTGTCGGTAAAATGGATACTTCATAATCGTAACAGACTGTTAAGTCCTTCGCAAAGGAATGCTATTAATTTATGTTCTTAAAAAATTGCTCGACATTATAAGCCGATAAAAATAATTTTTAGCGCAATCAAACGGTATGACAAGAATGTAACGTAAAAATTAATTAAGCATCGGAAAATTTTTAATTATCAGAAGTAGTAAAATTCAGGAATGTTCTGATATGGAGCATGTTAACTCACGAATCGCACATCTCGTTTTATTTTAGGTGCTTCAAGCACTAACTACTTAGGCTACTAGCACCCGATACATTTCACGTAAACAATGCAATGAGGATTAGTACTTACAAAGTTATTTTACAATTAAATCTTTTGTATAAGTTTGATGTCTTTGAGACACTGGAACACGTTACTGAGGGTATCTGGGTTGTCCGCAAGAGCTTGCTTGACATAATCTAGAATCTTGTATTGTTGGCGCTATAGTCCATATTTATTGCAGTTTGTAATGACTTGATCGAAAGAAAGGCGAATATTACATGTATCACAGTATTCTCCGTCTTTTTGTTGCATTACTTGTTGATGAGTTAGTGATGAATGCCCTATTCTCAGCTTGGTTATCACTACCTCACTACCTAGTCTCTTCTGATGTTGAGGCTTTATCGTTTGGAGACATCACTCTTGATGGTGCACAACTTATTGTTGTTTATATGTTTCCACATTATTTCCCACTTTTCTATTATTTAGATTTAATTGCGTTCTTGTAGTTGAACGATCGTATGGTCATATATTATGGTTTTTTAATAATTCACCGAGTAATATCATAAGGTGTGGAAGTGATACTTTCTGATACATTTATGTTTGTTAGACTGATTGGTCTTTAACTGTCAGAATTTGATTTGTCTTTATTTGGTTTCGGTATAGGTATTATAATAACGTCTCGCCACTTATCTGGATAGACTTTGTTGAACTATATATGATTGTATATTTTTAATAAATAGTTGACGAATTCTTTTTGTTCCTCTGATGTTTCTTATCTCCCTCCATACTTTTGTTGATTGTGTATTAGAATTCATTGATGAGATGAACTCATGCCAGGACTGTTTTTTTGCTTTGTATTATTGTTCTGCGTATATAGCTTTAATTTTTTTGAGATTGACAAGGTTTTTAATTGTTTTGTTTTTCTGTGTAGTTGTACAGGGCTTTCTTGTAGCTCGCTTACATTCTTGATTCCACCAAGGCACAGCTTCTTTTGTTTTCCTAGTTTAGCGTAGCCTATCGCTTCTTCTGCACAGTGTTTCTATATATGTTGTAAAATGATTTACAGTAATATTAATATCTTCTGTTTTTATTGATATATTTTCTGGAGGTTTGGCTATCGTACAGTGTAGCGGCCAGTTTGTGTTTATGAAATTCCACGTAGGAGTAGTAGCCTCTGTTTCTGCCATATACGTGTCCGAAAGAGAACTTTTTATGGGGAAATGATTACTGGCAGTGTAGGGTAAGACTTCCCATCTGATGTTCGGTGCTAATCTGGCATGACAAAGTGTTAAATCTATGCAAGAGAAACTACCAGTTCTACTGCACAAGTGGGTTGGAGAGCCGTCGTTAAGTAGAATAATATTATCGTCGATTATTTGTTCAATTTGTTTTCCTCGCTTGTCTACACTATTGGGCCCCATATGTTATTGTGTCCATTAAAATCTCCAGCTAGTATAGCAGGCGTTGGTAGTTGTCTAACGAAAGTGTCTAGGTCGGCTTGGTTGATGGTTGTATTTGAGGGTAAATATATTGAGATAATTGTAACTTCATTTGGGATGAATGTTGTCATAGCAGCGGCTTCTAGTTTGTAAATTCACTTGTTGCAAGACAAGCAACTCATGTACAAATATTGCTACTCAGCCGATAGCATTTGTACAGCATATGCTGTATATCCTTTTAGTTTACTTTTATGATGTCAATGAAGTCTGTTTTTTTGAAGGCAAATAATTATAGGTTGAGTTTGGTTAGTTATGTTCTGTAATTCTTCTAAGTGGGCCTGAAAACCATTGCAATTGCATTAAAGTACCTATAACCATATTAATAGCAGCTCAAAGATTCTTGATTGGAAGTTGTTTGTTGATTTGTGTCTTGATACGGGTGCATCTTGATTGTATTGCTCTATTATGAAGTAGTGAGTCTAGTTCGGTCATCATATTAAGTAACTGGTCTACACTGTATTTTACCTCGCCCATATAAACTGCCAACTAAAATTATTACCAATAGATTAACAACTAAGTTCGACGAATACCAACCCCCAGAACAGGCGGATTTCCGTAAGGGTTATAGCACAATTGAACATATCCAAACAATTCGAACACTAATAGAAAAGTGTACCGAGTACAATGTCCCGCTACATCTTACTCTTATCGATTACAGTAAAGCCTTTGATTCGATAGAACTTTGGGCCATCTTTAACGCGATGGACAACGCAAGAATAGACTCCTGATACAAGAACATCTAGAAATACATCTACGAAAATGCAACACTACAAGTAAACATCGCAGATGATTACTCAACGAACAAATTACGGATAGAAAACGGGGTAAGACAACTGAACACAATCTCCCCGAAGTTGTTCACTCTTGCATTGGAAGAAGTGTTCAAGAAACTAGAATGGCAAAACAAAGACTTAAATATCGATGGTAGATACTTGAACCACCTCCGCTTCGCGGATGACATTGTGCTCATCAGCAATGATATAGAAGAACTACAGGGTCTGCTGAGTGAACTCCAGGCAGCATCGAACTAAATCGGACTTTCAATGAATCTAAAAAGACCAAAGATCCTATCCCCCGAAATAACAAATGTCGTTTTGAACGGTACTGTCATTGAAAATGTTTACTTGGGACATTTAATAAAACTCGGCAAAGAAAATCAAAGTGCCGAGGTTAACAGAAGGATCCGCATGAAATGGGCCGCGACAGGCAAATTGGGGTCAGTACTAAAGAATGGCGACATCCCAATCAACTTGAAAAGAAAAGTTTTTGACACCTGCATAATTCCGGCAATAACGTACGGCATGGAGACGATTTCTTTAACTGTCAAATCTGTAAATTCACTTAGAGTAACTCAGAGAGCCATTGAGAGAAATATGTTGGGAATAAGCCTCAGAGACCGCATAACCAACACAGAAATTAGAAAAAGAACGGGAGTAATAGATGTGATAACGGCCATCGCAAATTCAAAATGGAGATGGGCAGGACATGTCGCCCGGCAGGATCAAAACAGATGGACAAAACGAGTGGTCCTATGGCTACAAAGACTAAATAGACGCAGCGCTAGCAAACGACAAAGGCGTTGGATAGACGACATGAAAGAAAAAGCTGGAAGTAAATGGCACCAACTGGCGCAAAATAGAATAGAGTGTAAGAGCATAGGGGAGGCCTATGTCCAGGAGTGTACTGTTAACGGCTGCTAAAGAAGAAGAAGGTCTATACTGCTGCTGTATTATTTTGCTACAATCAGTTGTTCATTGCTGCCCTGTACGTTTTCCAAAAAGTCTTTGAATTCGTCGTATGAGAGTATGTATTTATTGGGGTCCGACTCGATAACGTCTTTGATGGAACTTATTTGTTCTTCAAGTAATATTTCTGTTTACGAACTCTCGATTTGAGCTGTTTTGGTCGAATTCTTTTTTGTATTTTTTCGTGTAGATCGTTTTGATTACTGAATGGTCTTACAGAGCTGTGGAATGAGATATCTTTGGTTTGGTCTTGCTGGTTTGTTTGCTCTGTGCTTGGTGGAATGCTTTCTGGAGCAGGTCTCTTCGAGTTCGATGGTAGTAGATGTAATGTGTCGTCTTTATTTGGGTATTGATTGGTGATGTGTCCTGTTTGTTTGCAAATATAACATGAAATTATGTCTTCATTAATAAAGATTCTATAATTTACATTTTGATTTCAATTTATAAGAATAGATTCGGGTGGAATGTTGTTTTTCGTCGGTTTGATGTATATATGCTTGGCGTCTGAAACTGAGGATGTGTGTGTGTGTGTGTGTGTGTATTCATTTTCTTGAATTCCTGCTCGTATAAAATTGATAACATAGAGTTTTAATACCTCTGATTCGTAGTTCTTCGGCTTTTATCTTATGTGGTATAGACGAGCAGACGTTTTAGAGTATAATTCGCTGGGCAAGCTGGATCATAGGACGGATGGTTATATTGTTGTTTTCAACATATACTGACTTAAATTTAATAGTTAAGGATTCAACAATTTCTTTACTTTTCAAGTTTACGCATATTCCGTTATTTGCGATACGAGAAGGGAAAAGTATGTTTTTGAACCAACTAAACTTCCTACGTTTTGGATATAAGTAATCCTTTATTTTGATCCCATCTACATTGTTCATGATTATTGCCCGATCCTTTTTAGGGAAGGTTTCAGTTTTACTCATAATGCTAGCAAGGTTAGGATCGCATGATTTTGGGGTAAGGGTTTGGTTATTTAGATCGGCGATTTTTATATTTTATAGTACCACCCCTGTAGTCAGAGGTCAATACAATATGATAGTGTATTCAAATAGATAAAGTTTTTAGCTCACGAGAAGGCTTTTAAGGCATCGTAAACACGTGTTCGCTATGCACACAATCTCTCTAATCCAAGTACGTCCGACACTCACAACGGCCGCAACCGGACTCAGAAACAACTTTTGTTTTAATAACAAGAATGCTTTTATGCAAAGTTAATATACCTGGGATGATCCAGTTGGGGTGTTTAACAAACTTGGCTAAGGTAATTGAAAATTTTAATATTAACACCGAAAGAACTATAATGATCTTAAAGTTTAGCCGAACTTTTTGGTTTATGGTTTACGGTAATATAAGTAGTTTAAAAGCTTCGTGCCCCATTTCGCTTTGTAATTAGGATAAAACAAAGCTCGTACTCTATTGTGGTTCTTAAGTAATTCTTTTCTTATCGATTAGTAAATTAGGACCAGGAAAGTTTGTTTGGGCTTTTCATTAGACGACACTCAGAATGCCATTATTTATAGGTGTTTATGTAGGTGGCACAGATAATGTCAGTTAACAAACTTCTGAATTTCTGACCACTTTGACCGAGATCTTACAGACCTTAGTTAATTTCTCAGTTCGAAACTTTAGTGAAATACAGCACACTCGCGACCACTTAACAGTATCTTCATTGGTAATCTGGAGCTTGAGTTGTAATTCGCCCAACTCGAGCGTAGATATCCATACTCTTCCGCATCGTTTGTTCTGAAATTTATAATGAAAATGTTTATTTATGCGTAATTAAAATGAACGGTATTTTATGCATTGCTCAGAAATATTCGGGCACTACCGTATTTGTTTTTGTGTCTAGTATTTCTTTTTTAAGAAATCTACAAATATGTTGAATATATTTATTTTCGGATCTACAAGTCAGTATTTCCACAAATTATTGATTCCGTGCAATTATGGAATGAAATTTTCAATATTCTTCCGTGTGAAAATATGTGATTTTAAACAAAAATTAAGCACTGTTGTTGAAATATCATAGAAAAGACGCCCCTAAGGTACGGCTTTTGAGAGCTTTAGATATTTAAAATGCCTCTTTTACGGAATTTAATAAAATTTATTAGATTGTATACGACCCTAGTAGATTTAGAATTTTTAATTTTCATCAACTTTGAAGAATTGCTGCCGACGTTTTCGTATTTTGCTATATGTATAAAATGCCACTTCGTGTGGAATATAGCAAAATCGATCCAGCAAACGTATATTAGATTTATCACCAGACCATGCTTTTCAATGATGTTTTATATTTCTCTTTCAACGGATAGTTTTTGCGGAATTTAATAAAACTCCTATTTCGGATTTTTAATTGCAGCTGCATTGAAATTAGAAACTTAATATTTCGTCCCGTTCAGAGGCATTGTTGTTGTTTAAATTTTCCATGGAGTTTAATAAAATTTCTGGATTTTTTTTGAAAATAAATACCATTTTTTGTTGCACCAATCATTTCTTTAAAACGTCTTTCTTATTTAATGGATAAAAATGTTTATTTTACAACGTAGAATCGGTTAATAATTATTCAGTACTTTAAAAAATACGTAGTTCCTTTCGACAGTAACTATTTCTGCTGATTTTTCGCTACCTTCCCATATAAATTTAATTGAAGCCTAATATTTTACAGTATAATCAATCGTTTAACTTCATTTTTTCATGGGTTATAACCAAATTTGAAAATATGAAAATTTAAAGATAGTAATGCAGGATGTACACAGTTAAGAGACAGAGTTAAAGTTTATTACTGGGTTCTTGGGGATTTTTTTCTACCTTTCTAACCCTAATACTGACTGTACCTGCAATAATTTGTATTTATTAAATTAGATGCTTTTTTGATAGACATTATTTTAAATTCCCGTTAGCATCTTTAGGCAAAGATATTTTATCGACAGTTTAGTTATATGTGTACGCATATATAGTGAAATAGTAGCTCCTTAATTTTCTGCTACAGGTATTGTTTTTTTCTGTTGCTTGTTACAAGCAACTTTTTGTAGCTAATACTTATTATTCACTTTTTTATCAATAACTCGATAATGAAGAATAATCGGAAAAATTGCCACTTTTAATTTTCGATTTGTTTTAGCCTCTGAATCAGATCCCAAAAACACGGGCGTCGATTTTAACACACCCTGTATATCATGAAGGTGGTAAGGATTATTAACAGGATGGAGTAGGTTAAAAAGATTGTAAACAACTGCAATTAGTATTCTGTTAAATTGAAATCACAGAAAAACTACAACAAATGATCGAATTTTTACTAGTAAATGAGTTCCTTTAGACAATGATGTGATATTTTTAAAAGGGTGTAAAGACAAATACAGCCACAAGGGAATAGCGTTATCTATTTTCTGCTTTTCTATGGCGTCGTCTTTTAAAAAAGTGATAACAATGTTTTGGATCAAACCTGATTTATTTTTAAAAAACCACACGAATGAAAGTTAATTGGTAATCATACGGTATTTGTTATAAAATGGTTATAAGTCGGACAAAACCCGAGGACATTAACCACAGGGGTTTTTGTGAGAGTAGGATAACTTAGACATCATTGTGCTAACTAACATAACTGTAGCAATTTTCAGAAAAGTAGGTTTTGAAGTGTTTGAATATCCGCCTTATTCGCCTGATTTAACTCCGTGTGATTTATATTTCCATACTTCTCTATGGCGAACAGTTTCGGAATCCCCAAACTTATTAATATTTTTCTCGATGAAACATCCGCTCTCTGTTACGTATATGTACACTAAAATGAGGCAGTTGCTGTATTTTTATTGTATTAGGCATTACCGTTAAAACAAATATTTATGCCTACTTGATTTAACATTAAAACATTTAGTATTTTGAATAATTTTTTTTTCAAACACAGGTTGTGATAATCGTTGAAAAGAAAAAGAAATACTATTTAACTATGTAAACATCCAATATGGCTTCCATTTAATATAAGAAAATTGCTACCAATATCTCAGAAATCACCATTTTGAATTGAAGTGTGCCCAATAAAACCAAGTAACTTTTACCTGAAACATTTTTTTATATCTTTTATAATTACGGAGATATTTGACTTAAATAGTGATTTTCAGTTTTTTTTTAATAATTTCCAAATTGTTCGGAATTTAAATTATTTCTTAACGGAATTTGAATCAGCACGCAAAACGGCACAACTTTGTCCATTTAAAAAAATCTCTATATTTAATAATAAGGATACCCATGGTAGCCTACTAAATCTGGGACACTGTATATAAAGAGGGAAGAGCACTGTATTGAAAAATGACGATTCAAAATTTGACTATTATTAATAGCATTTATATACAGGGTGTCCCTAAATTGCCTTAAAAGCTTTAGGTAAACTTTTTCTACAACCGATATAGACCTCAAAATTGCAAACAGGAACTTCCTATCGCGCTCAGTTTCCTCATACGAGCCAGTCAAAGAATGTGAAACTTGGCAACACTGTTGAAATTACTTAGAAAAAAACTAAAATCAGTAGGCTAACAGTTGAAATGTTTAAAGTAAAAATTAGGATACAGTGCTTTGTAACCAAATAACTTATTTCACAGAACATGTTCAAAATTTCTGCCACCAATTTCGCGGCATTTGACTGCCCTAGTAACGATGGTCTGTTGGACACGCTGGAGCATTGCTTCATTAACGGTTGCTGCTTCACGAATACGAAGTACTAGCTCTTCTTCATTTTCAATTGGCGTCGCATACACCATGTTTTTCAAATGGCGCCACAAGAAGAAATCAAATGGTGTTAAATCTGGGCTTCTTGGAGGCCAGACCACTATACTTCCGCCGCTGATGCATTTTCTTGGATAAAATTCCTTAACCCAGTTTCTCGTTCTAGCCGCATAATGGGATGGCATTCCGCGACTGCATCATATCGCAGCGAACCAGTAAAGGGATATCTTCTAACAATGTTGGGAGTTCATCGTTTAGAAAATTCAAGTAATTGTTAGCATTCAATCGCTGAGGTAGTACAAAAGGACCTACCAATTTGTTATCTACGATTCCTGCCCATACATTGACCGAAAAGCTAACTTGATAATTCCCTTCATGCATGGCCTGGGGATTTTCATGGGCCCAAATATGTTGATTGTGGAAGTTAAAAATGCTATTTCGTGTAAAAGTGGCTTCATCTGTCCATAAAATATTATTTACAAATATTGGGTTTCTTCTATGTTGTCGTAACAACCAGTTGTAGAAGATAATGCGTTTTTCACAGTCTACCTCTAATAAATGTTGATAAAGGTACCAACACAACAACTAGAACAACTCTAGAAACAGCACACACACTAATACTTGGCTCTTCAGTTACCAGATCAAGAACCTCCTCTTCTAAGTTATTGTCTCTAACAGTTCTTGGTCGATCTTTATCCCAATTTTGAACAGGAAGGATATTTCCAGTTTCTCGAAATCTGTGATTTGCAGCTCGAATTACTACGTGGCTTGGATGTCTTATATTAGGAAAACGCTGAGCATAAACCCTAGCAGCCTCGTTGCAGTTTCCCTCACATTCCGCAAGAATCCAAATCATATCCACGTACTCGTTTATAGCATACCCATAATGATGGTCAAGACACAAGTGAACTCAATAACACTAATTAAAGGCTAATTTAATGTAGAATTCGTAATGTCAATTCCAAATTGATTTACTGGACACACGCGTCAAAACGCAAACAACAGATTTTCGAAATTTTTATCACAGTACCCATGCACCTGCATTGTTGTCAAATTGTACGTTTACCAAAAGTGTAATTTTTAACAGTACTTCCAAACGAAGAACTAAATTGCTAATGTTAATTAGCGGTTTTAAATTAATTTAAGTTTCGTCATTAAGCAAATGCATGTTTTGCTTAATTTCTTAAAACCATTTGGGTAAAATTCTGCACTAAAGGTATGGAACTTTAACACCATCGTACAAGAAAACTAAGCTGCGGAGCAAATTTTTTCTTGCAGTTTTATCTTAAGAATTCTTAAGGAAAAAGTTTACCTGAAGCTATTAATGCAATTTAGGAAGGCCCTGTATAATTAACAAAATAAAGAAATCGATAAAGTTGTGATTATTTAAATGTACTAGGCGTAGAGGATATCACTTGGTTGTTAAAGTCTTATTTTGTGTAATTTTCATATCATTTCAGATAACGTACATGTTGATTCCGCTATGCTTAGATTCCTATTCGTATTGCGTAAACGAAAAAAATATGTAAATAGCAGAGTATTAACGCATCCATCATCCATGGCTTTGTTGTTACTTTGTAATATGTAAATAGGAAAATAACATAGAAGCGAAGTGTTTTGGATAGACGGGTTTTTGTACGTTTGTTTAATACTGGGTAAATTCTATACTCCGTTAAGCAAGGTCAACCAGAATGTTCCTTGTTAAAACGAAGAGCTTCATTTGAAATAATTAACGAGGGAAATATTTCACTCAAGCAAATGGAACTGTGATATTCCTGTCATCTACCTCCCAATCCACTAGTCTATTTTGCTTGTAGTTAGTTTGCTTATCTCTACCAGAGGGTTGGTGGGTATGCTTGGTTGATCAAACTTTCTGATCATTGAGACAGCTCGTTTGAGAAAAATAAGCAGGAATGTTTCATTGAAATGCGAATTCGTGCTCGAGAGCGTTGAAAGGATTATAGTCCAAAGTGGCCTGCTTCCTGATTCTGACCGTTTTTTCTACTTTCCCGGTCGCGTGTCGCTATGTCAGGTCCTTGCAGGCTGACAAAGGACGCATTCCTTTTCTACGTCGACGAACTCCAGCGTACATTGCTTGGATCTCTAAAATAAATTATTTGTAGAACTACATACCGAGTGGACTTCCAGTGACGTTCAAATTGTCATCTGACACTCAGTTCGGTTCTGTCTGATTGTCGTTGAGGGCATTTCAGACAGTATCAATGTTTAATTGTTCATCAGACGTAGGCATTGTGCCCTCGGCGTTTCCAGGTGCACTAATGGTAAAATCGATACACACCGTCAACGGCGCCCAATTTGTCAACCAATACACCAGAGCACCCATAAATATTATATTATACATTAAGTTCCAATTGCTATCTATATTACTTATCTTCTCTAACTGCTCCATTCCTCGCTAGGAACCGTGTACAATACAATCTTCGATAAAAAGGTAATTGCATAGTTTGTCCTTTAGACAGTATTTATTTATTTATTTCTCTTCGTCTTTTCTCCTATATTACTCATAATTGTAAGACGAGAATATTAATATTAGCTCTTTTATCCAGGACAACGTTCAAAGTTTCATGTTATCCTTCGCAGAGCACCGCGTCAATCAAAAAGGCCGGTGTTGGTATTTCAGACGGAATATATCATCCTTCATTTAAATGAAAAATTTAACCAGGAATTTCCATTTATCGACTTTTGCTATAAAAGGCTAAGTAATAAAAGTGATTTATGTAACAAAAAGTGTAATGGATTTTCATAAAACGCTGGTTAATCTCCATAATAAAGCAAAATATTGGGAACTTTCAGAGCGCAGAATGGCGAAAACTGTTCGGAAATTTGCAACTGCGCCGCTTATCATGTTTGATGATAAAAATTACTTTTAGTTTCTTTGACATAAAACAGCTTCCTGCTGCATTCGTAATGTGTTTATTTTGCAATTATATATTTTGCGCTTTAAAAATGCACGCCCTAATCATTTCTGCTCACTTGTCACAGTATTAATGAACTAACTTCATTTATTACTGCTGCGTTCGCCCACCCTAGCTCACGATAACATTAAAAGAGTTTTCCGTTTCTGAAAACGGCAAAGCTTTTATTTAATCCTTTCAGAATTCAGCCGTTTGTACTTAATTTTCATCTACGTACAAATTTTATGTCGGCGCTATCTTTTACCTATTTCATATGTAAATCAAAACGAGTGACAATCATTATTTAGTCAAGATAAGCCGATGTTACTCACCGCTGAAATCTGTTATCAGTACTGAAATGTCATCTAGTGACTCGGGGAAAACAGAGGACCAACCCTTTACTACCTTATTCGAGAAACCGCACGTAGCACGGCATGTATCTGCCTGAATCTTTGATTACAAGGATAATAAGTCCCAGTAACAATGTTTGTATAGAAATATTAATTTACCGCGAATAAGAGTTTATGATTCATTGCATTTTCATTAAATCAATAACGAAAGCAGTTGAAACTCCCCGGACTGAAATCTTTAGTAAAATCTGCAATAATTTACAGTTCTCCCATTGTTCTGTTTTTCAAAAATTATTATGTAATACCATTACACATTATTGAGACTTTGCTGTGATACTAATGGAAAATAGTAATAACCAACATCAGGTCATTAAAATATTGATTTTTAGAACGGTTTAATTCGCTTTCGTTTCTGTCAATGAAATTTTCATTAAATGAATCTTCAAATACATATTTTCCATTAGATCTACAATAATTAATAGTTTTCTGTATACTGTTTTTTTTTCAAACAATTTTATCTTTAGTTGGAAAATGTTAATGACGGAATCTTAAAATACAGTTTCATTTATTTTCTTTAAGCAAATTTTTATTAAGTAAGTCATCAAACCCACATTTTCATTATATTTAGATTAATTGACAAATTTTTTATTACGCAATAGTAATAAGCAATATTAGGTTCCTGAAATGCCATTTTCTTTTAATTAAATTTTAGCTCACTTAATTAAAAAAATACAGTTTTTTTCTAAAACATTAACAACCATTGATTCATCTTTTTAAATACTGATGTTACAGTTTTCTTAATTTTATTTTAACTAAATTTTCATTGAATTAATATACTTAAGCGGATTTTATCCAATATTGAAATAAAAACTTCCTGGATTTAAATCCTTGCATTAAGTTAATATTTTACTACCTGCGGCTTCTCAAGAACTTGTGTCCGTTTTTATGGCTTAGTAGTATAGATATTTAAGTAATATCCGGTCTCTTAAATACTAATATTATCCTCATATTTTTCTTCTTTTATAATTAAAGTTATATCACAATCCGTTCAATATTTAAATAAAAACTCCCCAGACCAAAATCTTTGGTGCAATTTACAATAATTAACTTTTTTTGTCGGTTACCGTGTTCAGGAATGCGTTTCGCCAGTAATAAAGCACTAATAAGCTAGATTGGGGCCGTGAAATACTCATGCTGGTTACTTTCTTTATTTCATCATAAAAATTTCGAAATACATCTTCCGTCTGCTCAGCTTCCTCCCACAGTATCTGGGTAATTGGATAGCCAGTTATTTACCAGAGTCGGCGTAGGCAGAACTATTAACTCGGCTACGTTACTTCGAGATAGGTTTGAAACTTTATCACTTTTTTCACAGCTTGCTTTTAATTAAAATTCGAATTTTTTTGGTCTTTTTTTTCTAAAACTCCATCGCGCCCTGAAAATTTAAAATAATTTGAAAATAAGTTATTCGTCTGTGCAAATAATTAGATATTTAACACTCAGTCTAAAAGAATTTTATGTGGTGTTTGAAAATCTAGCTGTGTGTTCGAAACCATAACCATTATCTCAAACAAGATATGTTCTTGCTGTTTTGGTTCCTAATATAATTAATTTAACAATTATACAATATTTGGAACATATCATTTTTTATACAGTATATTTACAATTAAAAAAATGTTTATACTTTTTTTCTTAAATGTGAACTGATCCAGGAAATTGAAAACAATATGGAGGTCATTTATAGATTTTTTTAACTCATGTATTCCATGTTTAATCCTAAATTTAAATGATTTTATTTCCTACGCAGGATGTTTGAAACCCCAGTATTTTATCATTAATCATTATTTCAGTTTTTTCATAATTTGTTTGTAATTAGTATTACATTTTTCATGTTTATTTACTAAATATACTTAAATACAGAATTATTTCAAAAGAATGTAAATATAAACCTGATCAATGCTTAACTCTTTATTTTCCAAAATATCGTATGTTGATGCAGCGTTTTAGTAAATTCAGTGGTGTGTTAGAGACCACAATATACAGGTTGATTCTAAATATGTGGAAGAAACTTTAACCACGTGTAGGTGAGGTTAGTTAACCCTTAAATAACCCAGTAATCAATGTTTACGGAGATATGAGACTTCAAAGTTGTACAAGTGGGTGTGAAAAGTAGATGACATCTGACCCAGAAGTGAAAAAATGGTTAGAAAATGTGTAAATTAGGATCTTGAAATCGAGATTGCTAACCTTGTTTTTGCAGCTTCTGAACCAGTATTCTCTTTTACAAAATAATAGGTCTTCATAATTGTTTTCGAAAATGTATATATTTCAATATATATATCAACACTGTTTGGAACATAAATACATACACCTCATTTCCATTAGTCCAAAGTTTTCACTTCATTTCTCACACGCAATTGTACATTTTTCTGCAAATTAAGCTAGCACTGTTAGCTTTATATAATAACGGAGTTTATCAAAATGGGATAAGAAACAAAAAAGTTATTTACATTTCAGTGAATTGATGTAAAAATACTTTGAAGTACCCTACCTACGCATCGACGCCGAATTAAAAAAAATACTAAGTAATTTAGTGGTTAAATAACCTCAACTATACGTGATTAAAGTTTTTCGCACATGTTTAGAAACATCCTGTATAATTTTTAGTGTTTAATGTATCATAGTATAGTATTTTTTCTAATATTAAAGGTATATTGTGTGTTGCTTGGCAAAGAGGTAAACCTGCATGAAGTTGATGTTCGTTACGAGGTTTTCACTACATTTATCAGACGTATTGTTAGGGTTACGAATCGACATTGTCACAGAATAGCCCCCATTCATATTTACTATTGTAGGGATGGATTATTTAAATGACGATGACGCGCAGCTTACGACCATTGTAACATTAATGCTGGTGTTAGATTGAATACACGCTAAGAGAAATTGAACGTTTTGTTATGTGATATTTTCTCTAAATATCGAGAGATTACGAGCCTCAGTGATTATAGGGAAAAGGCACGACCACCCAACACTTAAAATGGACCCAATTTATTAAAGGCATTCTTGTCTTATGACATCCAAATGCTAATGTTGAATTTACGGATGATTTTCCGGAAAGTGTGACTCTTGTCTAAAAGTAGCTTTCAGTGATCCACGACTTGCAGCAAATTTGTATCATGCAAACTCGTGAGATTGATTTACCTTAAATTGTTTTGAATAGACCCATCCTTGATTTCTAGAGCTAGTTCTGCAAGTGAAAGTTTGAAATTTTTATTTATTCTTCCTCTCGGAGAGTTCTATTGACGTATAATGCCGTTTAGTTCAAGGAAATAAATAAATTTAGTGTATTGCTTTGGGGTTTAATCACTGATCCACTTTTGCATTTTTGCGAAAATCAAGTCAAAAGGATTCAATTGAATTCGAATGTGTTATACCTTTCTAAATCAAATATACTATTGGTATTAACAAATTTATTAAATGAAATGCGAATTTTACCTTTGTATACCAAAGTAGTGTTTCGCTGATCTGGTGAATCATTAATTCACACTTTTGCATGTCTTACGAAATGGTAGCAACATATTTATCGAATAGAATTAGATCTTTATCTTTGTATACCAAATGTAGTGTTTTGCTGATATGGTTAACCATTGATTCATACTTTTACATTTCTTACGAAATTGTATTAATATATTTATTGAATCGAATGCGATCTTCATCTTTGTATACCAAATGTAGTGTTTTGCTGATATGGGTAACCATTGATTCATACTTTTACATTTCTTCGAAATTGTATTTAACATATTTATTGAAATCGAATGCGATCTTCCATCTTTGATACCAATGCTAGTGTTTTGCTTTGATTATGGTTTAACCCATTGATTCATACTTTTACATTCTTACGAAATTGTATTAACATATTTATTGATCGAATGCGATCTTCATCCTTTGTATACCAAATGTAGTGTTTGCTGATATGGTTAAACCATTGATTCATACTTTACATTTCTTACGAAATTGGATAACGTATTTTATTTGAATCGAATTCGATCTTTATCTTTGACATTAAATGGTAGAGTTTCGCTGATAGCTAACCGATTGATTCATACTTTTACAATTTTCTTACGAAATTGTATTAACATATTTATTGAATCGAATGCGATCTTCACCTTTGTATACCAAATGTAGTGTTTTGCTGATATGGTTAACCATTGATTCATACTTTTACATTTCTTACGAAATTGTATTAACATATTTATTGAATCGAATGCGATCTTCATCTTTGTATACCAAATGTAGTGTTTTGCTGATATGGGTAACCATTGATTCATACTTGTACATTTCTTACGAAATTGTATTAACATATTTATTGAATCGAATGCGATCTTCACCTTTGTATACCAAATGTAGTGTTTTGCTGATATGGTTAACCATTGATTCATACTTTTACATTTCTTACGAAATTGTATTAACATATTTATTGAATCGAATGCGATCTTCATCTTTGTATACCAAATGTAGTGTTTTGCTGATATGGGTAACCATTGATTCATACTTGTACATTTCTTACGAAATTGTATTAACATATTTATTGAATCGAATGCGATCTTCACCTTTGTATACCAAATGTAGTGTTTTGCTGATATGGTTAACCATTGATTCATACTTTTACATTTCTTACGAAATTGTATTAACATATTTATTGAATCGAATGCGATCTTCATCTTTGTATACCAAATGTAGTGTTTTGCTGATATGGGTAACCATTGATTCATACTTGTACATTTCTTACGAAATTGTATTAACATATTTATTGAATCGAATGCGATCTTCACCTTTGTATACCAAATGTAGTGTTTTGCTGATATGGTTAACCATTGATTCATACTTTTACATTTCTTACGAAATTGTATTAACATATTTATTGAATCGAATGCGATCTTCATCTTTGTATACCAAATGTAGTGTTTTGCTGATATGGGTAACCATTGATTCATACTTGTACATTTCTTACGAAATTGTATTAACATATTTATTGAATCGAATGCGATCTTCACCTTTGTATACCAAATGTAGTGTTTTGCTGATATGGTTAACCATTGATTCATACTTTTACATTTCTTACGAAATTGTATTAACATATTTATTGAATCGAATGCGATCTTCATCTTTGTATACCAAATGTTAGTTGTTTTGCTGATATGGGTTAACCATTTGATTTCATACTACATTTTCTTACGAAATTGTAATAACGTTATTGAATAGAATTAGAAATCTTTATCTTTGTATACCAAAATGTTAGTGGTTTTGCTGATATGGTTAACATTGATCATAACATTTTACATTTTCTTACGAATTGTATTAATAATATGATAGTGAATCGAATGCGATCTTCAGTCTTTGTAACAAATGTTGAGTGTTTTGCTGATAATGGGTAAACCATTGATTCATACTTTTAACATTTCTTACGGAAATTGTATTAATATAGTTATTGAATCGAATGCGATCTTCATCTTTGTATACCAAATGTAGTGTTTTGTTGATACGGTTAACCATTGATTCATACTTTTACATTTCTGACGAAATTGTATTAACATATTTACTGAATCGAATGCGATCTTCATCTTTGTATACCAAAGGTAGTTTTTTGCTGATGTGGTTAACCATTGATTCATACTTTTACATTTCTTACGAAATTGTAATAACGTATTTATTGAATCGAATTCGATCTTTATCTTTGTACATTAAATGTAGAGTTTCGCTGATATGCTTAACCATTGATTCATACTTTTACATTTCTTACGAAATTGTATTAACATATTTATTGAATTGAATGCGATCTTCATCTTTGTATACCAAATGTAGTGTTTTGCTGATATGGTTAACCATTGATTCATACTTTTACATTTCTTACGAACTTGTATTAATATATTTATTGAATCGAATGCGATCTTCATCTTTGTATACCAAATGTAGTGTTTTGCTGATATGGTTAACCATTGATTCATACTTTTACATTTCTTACGAAATTGTATTAACATATTTATTGAAACGAATGCGATCTTCATCTTTGTATACCAAATGTAGTGTTTTGCTGATATGGTTAACCATTGATTCATACTTTTACATTTCTTACGAACTTGTATTAATATATTTATTGAATCGAATGCGATCTTCATTCTTTGCTATACCAAATTAGAAGAATTATATAGCTAATAATGGTAATCCTTGATACATACTTATATAAAACAATTTCTTACGAAATATAGTAAATATAACATAATATTATTGCGATGCGATACATATCATCTATGTATACACAGTATGATTTTGCTGAATATAGGTATCCTTGATCATAACTTATTACATTTCTACGAATTGATAATAATATAAATAATTGATCGAAAAATCGATCTATCTCATTGATTACCTGATGTGTAATATGCTGATAATTGGTTAAACACATTGATTCATACTTACATTTCTACGAACTTGTATAATATATTTATTGAATCGAATGACGAATCTTCATCTTTGTATACCAAATGTAGGTGTTTTGCTTGATACGGTTAACCATTGATTCATACTTTTACATTTCTGACGAAATTGTATTAACATATTTACTGAATCGAATGCGATCTTCATCTTTGTATACCAAAGGTAGTTTTTTGCTGATGTGGTTAACCATTGATTCATACTTTTACATTTCTTACGAAATTGTAATAACGTATTTATTGAATCGAATTCGATCTTTATCTTTGTACATTAAATGTAGAGTTTCGCTGATATGCTTAACCACTGATTCATACTTTTACATTTCTTACGAAATTGTATTAACATATTTATTGAATTGAATGCTATCTTCATCTTTGTATACCAAATGTAGTGTTTTGCTGATATGGTTAATCACGGATCCACACTTTCGCGTGTTTACGAAATTGTAATGACATTGAATCGAATATGAACTTCATCTTTGTATACCAAATCTGGTGTCTTTTAATGGGATTAGTCGTGGATTTACAATTATGCATATTTAGCGAAAGAATTTTCAGCAAAGGATTGAATTGAATTCGAATCGATTATCTTTGTACCACAGAGTTTTTCTAATGTGGTGAATTATTGATCCACCCTTTTGTATATCTTGAAAATGGATAATACCAAATGGATCGATATGAATTCGAACCCTTTAACTTTAGGTGTGTGTGAGGTGTGAGTTACATTTTAAAGTAGTTCCGAGACGGATTGTAAATCTGCTAATGTGTATGATTGGGAAACCCGTAAAACATGTATAGAGATATATCTTTTCGTTGGAGCTGACAATGTAATGCAACACAAGCTATTACTAGACTGGAAAAAATTTATTCAATTGTTGTCAGACAATGGGGTGCTTCATCATAATTGGAGAATGTATTTCCTTCGCTTTGTATGGGTTCGAATTTACGAGAATTATTTGCTGCATGTTGCGATTTAAGATATCTCTGTACCGTTGCCACCATCAACTTTCTACCATTCTAGATTTCAGTTTCCTAATTGAATGATCGTTGGGAACAATTGTGCATAGATACATTAATATAGAATAGTATTAGGAAATATTGATAACGCTCTATATTACTTTCCCGGTTTACCTCTAAAGCTTGTTGTGTGTATTTGACTCGAACAAAAATTTAATTAAGGGCGTCAAAGTAATTTCCTTCCGTTTGGAGAATTTTTCGTCAATATCCAAACTTAATTGCTTTCATTAAAAATCTTAGAGTAATTCTTACTACGGTTATTTGGCAGCTATGTTACACTTGATATAACCCTCTGCAAGGGTCGAGACGAGCTTCCACAGAATTAGAAATGTTGGATGGGCTCCCTTTAAAATACGGAGTTTCTCTACATTTGCGTGACGTTTTAAGATCGGCTGTCTCGATAATAATGCGAGGAATACTTAACTTAAATGATATTTGTGTAAACGGTAAAAAGAAGTATTTATCTACTTTTAAGGGTATTGGCTCAATTATTGGGACATTAAACATAACGAGCGTTCTTCTATTTTAGTTCAACCGTAAATACTACACACACACGACACGAAATTTGTAATAAAAAGAAAATAATTGGGAATTGGAATTTTGGAATATCTACGTTTATACCAATCTGTGAGAAGCGTAGGTGTGCGAGGGGTTGCTTTATTTATTGTTCTATCTGTAATGAATGGCGCTCATTTGCGTGGACTCGCGATGTAGTTGGAGTCCATCTCGTACTAGAAACGTAATTTCCTAAAATTTAAATTACTTCCGACTGGCAGCGTTCAAGTTCACACTTTAATGTAATGTTGATGGGGATTTGTCATTCGCACAAACAAGAGATTGGATATGAAAATTATATGAACTAACATTATTACTAAAACATAAAATATTGACGAGGTTATAGATATCATCAGCAACTACGTGTAGCGTAGCGTGCGTGTTTGTTTATTGTTTGAGAGTACAACACCATTATTCCAATATAAGGGGTGTTTCTAACTATTTGGTTTAAATTATGTACATCTACGTAATTGTCACCATTTTGGTTCAATGGATATTATGTGAAGAGGAAATATTATTGATACCAGAAAAATAAATTTAATAAAACCAATGTACAATCGCTAAACGAGTTTTTAGAAAATGTATTCCCTAGGTGCAAAAATTCAACAAAATAAAACAAGACAAATTGTTCGGATAATTGGGCAGCTAATCACATTTCGAATATTATGGTAATATATGTCATGAAAACTGGAATTTATGGGGATAACATTGTTATATATAAAAATCGACACCGCAACGTGAGAGTGTTGAATCTGTTTTATGAAAACTGATAATTTTTCACTTCAAAGCAATTATCCGAAACAAGCTTTTACAAATTTAATACGAAATTCTCTCTCATGAAACCTGTAAAAATTACATACTATTTATGGAACTAAATTATGGCATTTCCTTTTTAACCGGTACAGCATTTTATAGCAATAAGCATACAGAACGTTTCAGGAAATTATAAACAGCTTCATTAAGTTTGATTTTATCAACGTGACAGTAATATTAATTCATTTTATTTCTTTGATGTGTCTAACATCTGATAGTTATCGTTCTTGTAATGGTAATTTCAGTTTCTATTTTTGTTTAGTTTTTTGCAATAGTCTGCGATGTACACCCTCGTTCCAAACTTTCTTCCGCTTGGAAGTTGTAATTAGTTGGAATAATACATTCAGCAACATTTCTATCACTAACTAGCGGAAGTCATGACGAAAACAAGTTTAGACTCTAATGAATTTGATTCGTTGGATTGCAAAGTACCAAGTTCTGGTGTGAATCGAATCGATATTTGGATAGCGCATGCATAACCAATGATTGAACGCTTTCTTAACTGCTTAACGCATTACTGCTATTTTATAATTCATACGCAGGAAATACTACCATTTATGTACCTGCCGGACACTGGAAATTATATCTTTTATTATTCAGGATTAAATGTATATATGGTGTCACCCAGAAAATATGACGCTTAATGACTTTTCTGCTATTACGAAGCCGAAAATTTTATTTTGGACACGTAATTTTCTACCATTATTTACACAAAGCAGTTCTTTTTTAGGCTAATTGAATTATCAATTATCCAAAGGCATTACCCAGGAGTTATTTATTATTTATTGTATGCTTTATTTACCACCAAATCATTGTTATAATATTAGCTAAACAACGTACACATAACAACGAAAGTAAAAGTCTTTCGTAGTTGGAAATAATTTTTCCTGTTATCTACTTATCTAACAGTTTCTGATTGAAGCAACCGTAATGATACATAAACGACGTCGACTTTTCTATTCTATTTCTATTTTATTTCATATTTTAGTAGATAAGAGCTTATCTACTTTTATAGTAGTAGAAGAATCAGATTTGTGAAGTAGTTAAACGTAAGCTGCAATTTTTATCTACTTCTAATGAAGAAGCGGACACAATTTTGTTATTTAGATAATACAAACTGTAAAATGTTACCGCTTTTCTTCTTCTACAGTGATGATAGAGTACAATTCTTTACGGATTACATAAAAACTATAAAAGAGGTTTATTTTTTAATTTTTATATAGAAGTTTTAAAATATTATATGTATCTGCTTTTATAGCAATAGCAGAAACTTTAATAAGTAGGAGTTAGTTATAAAACATTAATTTTATACCTTTCTACTTTGCAGTAATAACAGAACTGAACTCTTTAGTGAGTAAATAAGAGTAGAGCGAGGTTCTTTATATCGTAAATAGAAGCTACAGAAGATTAGTACTGGTAGACTTTTACAGTAACAGAATTGGTTTTTCTGTTTAGCTAATAGAATTGTGTAGCAGTTGCGAATTGACATTGTTTATTTAATAACTAGGAGCAATAAAATATTAGTATTCACTTACTTTTGTCATAACCGTAACATGAGATTATCTATATAGTAAATAGACCTTGCAAAATACTAATTTTGTATTTTTAAAAATAATATTATACAGGGTGATTCTAAACATATGCGAAGATTTTACCTACATTTTAATGAGGTTATCTAACATCTAGTAATTTTTCTAATTTGGCAACATTACGGAGATACGGCATTCCAAAGTTTTTTTACATCGATTCACTAAAATGTAAATAACTTTTTTGTTTCTTGTCCCATTTTGATAAACTTCGTTGTATTGCAAAGCTAACAGTCAAGCTTCAAAAAACATATACAATGTATGTAAAAAGTGGATACAATCTGTCCCAGAAGTGAAAATTGTGGTGTAAATATTTGTAAATTCGATTTATATATTTAAATTTCTATTGAACATTCGGTTAAATAACTCTTTAAATACTAAATTTTCGAAATAAATCGTTAAGATGTTTTTTTTTTTGAAAGGGTAATACTAGTTTAGAAGCTGTAAATACTAGCTGTAAGATGTTATTACTTATCTGCTTTTACCGAAATATGAGAACAGAAGAATAGAAGAAAGAATTATAGAAGCTAACACATTGAGATTTTTTTCTTTAATAATAATAGAATAAATAAAGTAATAGAAGCTGTAAAATCATAGTATTTTTCCGCTTTTACTGGGGGTGGCAGAATAGTATTGTTTATTATGGTAGTAAATAGAAGTTGTAAAATATTATTGTAGCTACAACTGAAAGTAACAAGCAATATTTTGTAGTCTATAAATCGAAACGTGTGTGTGATGCGCAGAGTTCAGACTTTTTCCAATTCTTTACTTTAAATTAGTTATTCAATTAACTTCTGCTATGTGGGCTGCCTTTCCCGTTTCTAGAATGCGAAAAATTTTTTGAACTAGAATAATAGTTAGTTACACCCTATTCAGGTTTTTTCTCTCTTTTAAATCAATAACGTCTTAGGGCCCCCCACGCTGGCAAACATCTACGTTTAATTGTTTGAGCCCCCGTGTCGTTCGTTTTAAAACCTTTAGTCTGATTCTTAAAAATGTTGCTTTAGAATGTAAAACAATTCATTTCCGAGCCCCCATTCAGGTAATATTTCGGTCGCGCCAATAGTTTGACAATTTATCCGCGTCCCTGCACCTCACCTTCTAGTTAATTACGCGGATTCCTTCATTCCACAGCCGTTCTTACATGCAATATCTATCTGGTTGGTAGGTTTCTCCGTGAACTTACCTGTAAATTTCTTCTTTCCTAAAGTTTCCGTTGCTTTTTTCCTATCTAAATTCATCGACTTCATTAGCAGAAAGTCTTATTTAACCTCCCCGTCCTTTCTTTGTACTGAGATATATTGAAATTCGACACGGCTAAAATAGTAAATTATTTATTTAAATTGAACCATTTATTTCGGCCTAGGTAGTTTACACCGCGAGCACTAGGGCGCGAAGCTGTTTGTACAATCGCGTGAAAAATGTCAGTAAATTTTAGATGTGGTCGTTAATTTAAATTTTGGTAATTAAGAAGGAACCCGAGCTATTAGTAGGTTGATTTTTATGGAACATCGTGTTAGTAGCCAATACAAACTCTATTTTTTATTTTTATTGCTACCGTTGCAATTATTAAAGTTTTCCCAATCCGATTTCTCTGTAGCGCTGCTTATCCGTAGAAGAACCTTTGTTATCATTATGTGACATTATTTCATTTTTCGCAGCTTATTGTGAATAAAAAATGCATGTGGTGGATATTGGTTTCGTTTTGTCTAACAGTCGGAATAAAATTAAATAACCTAAACTTGAGCGTAGAGCGGGCCTATTTTTTAATCGAAAACGAATCTTGATTCCGCGATGATTACTTAACCCCTAAGTGGTTTTTCCGTCGATGGCCCGCACCTAGTAATTTACCTCAGTTTTGCACGCTTCACTATTATCAACTCTGCATGCTTCTTCATGGAAATTGGCCTCTTACAAGGTTAATCGAATCGGTTTCACTAGGTTTACCGTTATTTTAGTGCCTCGAATTTTGCCCCGAGTTTACTTAATTTTATCGAAATCGTGATAACAGAATTTTATTCGGCCCATTTTCAGGAAGCGGCTTTGCTAGACGGTCATTACGTTGGAAAGTGAATTATTTTCCTTTGTAATTGTACGGCCTTAAATTATTTCTGTAAACTACGGCTGATTTTTGGCATCTGTATATTTTATAGATGTGATTCAGCAAAGTTCATTTAAAGTAATGGAAATAAGTAAGAAAAGAGTTCGGTCGTATTCCGCTACGAGATTGATTGTGCAAAGTTAGAATCAGATTGGGTTCCTCTTCCTTAATAGTGTTCTTAGTTGAAATGATCAGCAAGAAGAAAATCGAAAACATTTACACCCGTTTTGGAACAAAAGAAACTGATTTCGACGTTGTTTATTTTTAGCGGAAGCGCTTTTTGTATTCTAAACTCCTTCTTCGTCCTTTAAATATTTAAGCGTGGTGTCTTAACTACCCATTAAAGATAAAGCTACGGGTTTGAGACTTTGCTAAAATAATGTTTCATTATTGCGTATGAAATGATCAGGTTTTCATAAAAAAAAGATTAACAATTATAAGAAAACAATAACAACAACGAAAACAAAATTAATAATGTGTAACAGCGCCATGAACAGCAAAGCAAACATTTACATGGTCTATGTTCTCCTGGGGTATCTCGTTCCGTATAACCTCAAGTTGGTGTCTCAGCTCCTCTAAGTTGTTAGGAGCTCTTGGCAATAATCTTAGTCGCCGGCCCATCATGTCTCAAAGATGTCCGATCGGCGATAAGTCCGGTGATCGTGCAGGCCAGGGAAACATTTGCAATTGCGCTTGTTGGAGGCACGTTCTGGTAATGTTTGCCTTGTGTGGACGTGCGTTATCCTGTTGTAAAATACCGTTTGGCAACGTCTGCATGAATGGTACTAACACCGGTTCCAGGACATTATGAATATAGCGATGAGCATTTAAAGTGCCTGGGACGAACACCAGAGATGATCTACCGAAACAAATCGCACCCCAAACCATAACTCCAGGTGTTAAAGCTGTATGGGGTCTTTCAACAATCTCTAAATTTCGTCTTTCTCCTCGATATCGACTTACCTTCCTACGGCCGTCATTTGCCCACAAACAAAATCTTGATTCGTCACTGAAGCCAATGTCGTTCCATTGCTGATTCCAGTGCTGCCGCTCTTGACACCAAGCAAGCCTAACAGTTTTATGATGTGCAGTTAAAAGGAGCCGTTGGAATGGACGGTAGGATCGCAGTCCAAAAGAAGAGATTCTTCTGTAAATTGTTGCCATTGACACGCGGCGGTGAAGAGCTCGCATCCAGTCTACAGAAACAGACCTTGTTGTTTGAAAGCGGTCTCGTGTAACCGTTCTTCGAAGAAGTCGATCTTCACGAACATTGCTGCTACGTGGAGGTCTACCAGCTGGACGATGTCGCTGAATGCCTTCTTTTGATCAAGCAGACCATATTCGTGCAACTGTAGTGTGGTCCCGATTTGCCCTTCTACCAATTTCACCAAAAGAAAGTCCAGCTTCTTTCATGCCGATAATTCGACCTCTATCAAAATCGGAAATGTAATTAAAATTTCTACGTTGTCTTACTGGAGGCATTTTAAAACCTTAATTCTGTCACAAAATGTAACAAAATCTCGAAACAACTAATTAATGTTTACTAAATATTGTTTTGTTTCTAAACAACAAGTTGATGAGAGACAGTAGACGAACACCACAACCACTTGATTTTTAAATGGAAATAGTGATCATTTTATACGCAATAATAAAACATTATTTTAACAAATTTTCAAACACGTAGCTTTATTTTTAATGAGTGGTGCATTTCATATGAAACTGACCATATTTTAAGTTATAGCGGATTTTTGGTTTTAAAATGGGTGACAATTGTTACCCAGATTACTTGATTAAGCATTTCAGTTGTCATTATTTCCAACAAAAAAATTAACGCTTTTGAACAGAAATATTTAAGCTTTTCCCTTACAAAAATTCGGCCTCCTCACTACAGTACGTTTTGAGTCTTCAGAATCTGGTAAAAGTGAGTATTTGAATTGCTTGACAAACCTGGACGGATTCTTTATACGTTCTTGCAAGATGTTTTATAAATAAAGAGTCACGCACGGCTATTTTTGAGTCCAACACGGGAATTTTAAAGACCCCGTCCGGTCCGAATTCTTTCACGTTAGGCCCAGTGACAATTGTAAGTGCTACATCCTTACCCCGCCCGGTGGGACTCATGTCCTACAGAACATGTCTGATATTAAGGTTCTGCTTGCTGCCCAAAATTCTCGAATTTGAATAGCTGTTGCATTAGGATTGTTTAAGAACATAGTAAAGTTTTATGGTTGATCAAATTCAATGTGTTTTATTTCAAGGACCTCTTCATTAGGATTAATGGTGAGATTGGTGGGGTCCGCTCTATGGATATGTAACTATAGACTCGGTCCGCAATAGGTCCGAAAGCTGGGCCGGACTTGAAGTATATCCGGCCTGTGAAGATCTCTAGGGTACCCTAAGGCGTCTATCACTGCATTGGAGTTTTTCGTTACATCTAAAAAATACCATTATTCAATTAAAGAAAATTCCACATACAGACTACAACATACATCTGAAATAATAATACACATGCCGTATACCACACCGATTTCTTCATATTAAAAACATACTGTAAGGAACAGAAATTTGCATCCATTATAATTTAAAATAAAGTTTGAAAACGAGTAGAAACGACATTCTCATCAATGCGAATTCTTGTTTATTAGCTGTCTTGGTGTCTTCTGAAAATAAGTTTTATTTTGCGGAGAAAGCAGTTTGGGTGTGCATAATTTGCAATTATTTTATATTTGTCTATATAGTTCAGTTGTTCAACATGTTTATTACTATATAATAATTGTTTCACGTCACTATCTCTATATATCTTAAAGTCTGTCGAACCTGGTAAAAGGGAGCATTTATTGCTTGGCAAACTTGGCTGGATTCTGTATAAGTTTTTTAAGATGTTTAGTAATAAATGCTGCCTTATAGTGCCTACTCATCACTACATTGGAGTTTCTATGACATATGTAAAAAATAACGGTATTCAAGTTCGTAAAACGACGATTGGGTATGCTTCTTTGATATTACTTTTTTATTACTTAAAAACTACAATGTAATAAGGTATAATTTTAATAACAGGAAGTTTTTGGAATTTTTGTGAGTTGGATGTTACCGTTTGTGCCGGTATGTGCTACATACTCAGCCGCAAAAAAGGTTTTACAATTTTAATTTGGATGAAATTAATGGGTAAAAAACAATTGTAGTAAATATTATAAACTGTAAGGTTTAAAACAGGCATATGTTTGGCTTTCCACAGCCAACTTTGTTGATCATACTGTATTAACTTAAACAGTCTAGTTTAATTCGTGGGATTTCTTTATTAAGCCGCAACATCCCATTGTCGGGCAAGGGCCTCCCCCATAAGGGGAGTTGTTGATCTACTCTCCCATAGTGATCAATCCTCGTGGGAGAGAGGCACCGCGTTAACGCAACCTTCGGGTCACCCATCCAAGTACTGACCGGAGACCACGCTGACTTAACTCTCCATATCGTACGTGAACGGGCGCAACCCGGGACCCCTTCCTGGGATTACCTACAATAAATAGAAAAAATAGTTTTTTAGTTTTACAAATTGAAGCAAATTCGATTATGTCGAACAGTGATGAGTAAATACATACAAGTTCAATGCATTCACGATAATGAGGATCTAAGTTGCCAATGTGCCAGCAAGAAGTGATTATTTTAATTTAATCGCTGAATTTGTATTTAGTTATTGGATTACAGATGACGTTAGCTTTGTGGTAATTTAAGAATGTCAGTCATGCGGTTTCAGTGAGGTGTAACGTGACTTTTTATAAATACAAAGGATATGGTTTAAGATAGAAAAGTCTATGAAAATTCCAGTGTTAAAACAACAAGCATTAACACGAAACGTGTGCTTCTTTCTTTTGCAGATTAGATGTTGAATGTAATAATTAAGTATTCAAACCGGGTGTATGTTTTTGGCATGTCCTGCATGTGTCACATACAAATCTGGCTCGACCTCCCAAATGTCATATACCTTTGAAAGTACTTGTTTTCGAAATATGATTGTCGAAAAACTCAACTCCTCTCGCTTTTACTTTGATATCCCCTTTCTTTCATATGTGAGGTCAAAAGCTTAAAGTATTATATTGTCGATAATTTCTCTTGTTACTGCTACACGTTCGAACAAGATCGACGAGTTACCTTTGCCTGGAGAATGGGAGAAATTTTACACTTTGCACACTTTATGTATCGACGTGATTTTGGACATAAAAGATTTTCTGGCTGAACACTTACACAGCTGGTTGGTTCTTTGGCGTAACATTCCATTTACAAGCTTTGAAAAGAGTATCTGACCTGTAAAGGAATATTTAAATAACTTCGGGTTTGAAGTCGTTTTGGCAACAAACTAACATATTTCATTACTACTTTTGTTACAGATGTAGCCTAAGATCGGACTGTCAAGATGCAGCAGAAGATCCACTTTATTGGATTAGTTACAAAAGCGGGAGATGCACCACTATAACAACTGTTACACCTAATCAATTGCAAAGAACTACGGCGCGAACTGTAAGTACAACCTCGTTGGCAGTTTTCTCTTTTTGCTTTCCCACACGTCTTAAGAACTTAAACGAACAATGAGGGGGGACTTGTTTCGTTTAAAAATAATAAAATCTTTCCGATAAACATTTACTTAATATAAAATCGGGATTATCGATGTTCTTGGATCTATTAAAATATTGATTTAATTATGTGTAATAATTACTCGGCAAATTAAGTGCGTCAATACAGATTCTTCGGCCTTAATATTCACGACGAGAATATTAATGTTACATATTTTAAAAAGTGTAAATAGTACAATTTTATCTGCTTTATTAGTATCTGTTTTTCATTTATAACCTTCTGTAACGTTTTTTAAATGTAAATGTACAATCAAATTTTTGACCGACTATTTATTTTGAGTAGGAGTAGGGTAGGATTATATATATATATATATATATATTTTGACAAATTATAAAAGCTAACTAAGAAAATCAATCAACTGAAGTACAAAGAACTACATTAGCATGGGCAGCGTTTGGAAGATTGAACTACATCCTAAAAATAAAGATATACCATTACATTTACTTTAACCTTCCAGTTCTCTCATATGGATCTCATGTGTAGACATTTACAAAGAGATCCTTGTTAAAATAGCTAAAACACAAAGAGCTATAGAACGAACCTTGCTACAAAAAAAAATTAGATCATAAAAGAAGAAATAGGGTACGCCAACAAATGAAAATTAAAAACACCAATCTAAATGGAAATAGGCAGTACATAATGTGTGCCTAATAGATGAACGGTGATTCAACCAATGTGTCCTTCCAGTTCATTCATATGGATCTCAATTGTGGACGTTTACAAAGAAAAGCCTTGACAAAATAGCTAAAACACGAAGGTCTAAGGAACAAGCAATACTCAAAATAAAATTAAAAGATAAAGGAAGACTTACATGGATACGCCAACAAGCGAAAATTGAAGACGCTTTAGAACACACATCCCAATGTAAATGGAAATAGGAAGTACATAATGTGCGCCTAATAGATGAACGATGATTCAACCAATGTGTCCTACCAGTTCATTCATATGGATCCCAATTGTGGACGTTTACAAAGAAAAGCCTTGACAAAATAGCTAAAACACGAAGGTCTGTGGAACAAGCAATACTCAAAATAAAATTAAAAGATAAAGGAAGACTTACATGGATACGCCAACAAGCGAAAATTGAAGACGCTTTAGAACACACATCCCAATGTAAATGGAAATAGGAAGTACATAATGTGCGCCTAATAGATGAACGATGATTCAACCAATGTGTCCTACCAGTTCATTCATATGGATCCCAATTGTGGACGTTTACAAAGAAAAGCCTTGACAAAATAGCTAAAACACAAAGGTCTATGGAACAAGCATACTCAAAATAAAATTAAAAGATAAAGGAAGACTTACATGGATACGCCAACAAGCAAAAATTGAAGACGCTTTATGGACGTAAAATGGAAATGGGCAGGACATAATGTGAGTTTAACAGATGGACGTTGATGGAATACTTTAATGAACCAGCGGAGACCGCGGCAACAGAAAAGAGGTAGAGGACGACCACGGATGCGTTAGGCCGACGATCTGAAGCAATTTTGTGGATCAAACTGAACAAATCAAATTCAGAATTCAGAAAAGAGGACTTTAGCGGAGGAAGCCTATGACCAAAGTTGGAATGTACAAGGGCTATGGGTAGAGATTTATTTTGGGAAGGTCTAAAGTTTAAACCTTGGTTGCAAATGTGATGTAACGTGGGAGAATGGGTATCCGAAAAATTGCTAGAAAACAGTTGCTCGAACGAAAATTGCTCGAATAACAATTCCTCGAATGGTAAGTTCCTGTAGTACTGAGTATGGAGAAGACTTCTTATTGCATGACAAGGGCCATGTGGAAGATCGACTAATTATTTTTCTACTAAAAAGAATTTACGTCTCTTAGCATCATCCGCACATTGGTAGGCAGATGGAACATTCACAACTAAGCCATTTCTTTTTGGTCAGTTGTATACCGTACGCTGTTTACAACGTAATCTGCCGTTGCACTAATTTACGCTCATTTACCAAATAAAAGGGACACGTGAACTTTTTTGTAAAATCAAAGAACTGATATTTGACGCAAGTTTAGAAACAATAATGACGAATTTTGAAAGTGCGGTAGGTAATTAATGTTGTGCGTGGTACTTATCCTAAAACGAGCTGTTTTTCATTTCTACCAAGCAATTTTACGGCATATCCGATTAAACGGTTTGAAAAACAGATACGAGATAGATGCCACCTTTGTACTAAGAATGAAAATGCTCCCTGCATTAGCCTTTGTACCTGAAGAACATGTAATTCCATATTTGATATGTTGTGTGACAAAAATGTGTCTCCTCAAGAAGCACAAGCTATAATCGATTATTTCGAGGATACGTGGATTGGTCGCCCCAATGGAAGATAGCGACGTCCACCACGTTTTCCTTTACGTATGTGATCGAGGTGAACCAAAAACGAACAACAGTATCGAAGGTTGGCATAGGGGTTTCCAGAAGTTACTTTCAGCAAACTATCCTAACATATGGAAATTTATAGAGGCAACCAAACGACAACAAAGCCTCCACCAACTACAAATAGCACAATTTTTATCTGTTCAACCTCCAGTTGGGTGTCGCAAATACCAAGATTGTGCGGAACGAATAGTGCGTATAGTGGAAAATTTTGAAAACATTGGAGCTATTCAAAGATATGTATATTCGCAGCGCTTTCCTCATAATATTGATTTCTAATGTATATATTTGTAAATGAATATCGTAAAATAAATAATAGTAATTTTTAAGTAAGTGCCTCCCTTTATTTTCGTTTTTTTCGCACAGCAAAGATTATATGTTGGATTCGAGCAATTTTTCTTTCGAGGAACTGTCATTCGAGCAACTTACCTTTTGAGGAATTTACCATTCAAGCAATTGTTATTCGAAGGACTGCTTTCGAGAAATTTTCACCAAACCAAGAGAATATACCACGCGGCAAATCACAGCACAGTGCTTACCACATCGCCTCGTATATTTAGATGCGAGACAGTCGGCTATAGAATACGATGAAGAGATCCTAACCCTTTCAATCAACAACAGTGTTTTTAAGGCAAAGAAAAATTTTACATATTGTAACCTGTTATTGATCAGTGGGAGAATTACAAAAGATGACAAGATTTGGAAGGACAGGCCAGGAAGGGATGATTAAGGATCAATAAAGACAAAACCAAATACATGGTTATGGGAGGGGGGCAACGTAAAAGGGTCTTGGATGTGCAAAGAGTGAACAGTTTCGTGTTTTTGGGTGCACTGCTAACCGAACGAGGCGAAGAAGGTCAAGAAATCGAGGCACGCATATTATAAGGTGAGAGGGGCGCGAGTGAATTACATACTATCCTGAAAGCTAAAGTTGTATCGCGTGGTGCCAAGATAGGACGTTATAAAACAGTTATAAGGCTCACGACCACGTATGCCTGTGAAACGTGGGTGTTAAACAGAACAGAACAGAATAGAGGCATGGGAACGAAATATCCTGAGAAGAAAATTTGGAAGAGAAAAGATCGGAAATTAGTAGGAAAGAACAACAAACGAGGAAGTGATGCTTCTATACAATCAACCAAACATTACGCAAATAGTAAAGGCACAGGGGTTACGGTGGCTAGGGCATTTAGAGAGACTCCACAATTGAAAAACTTCAAAGTGTACGATGACAGGGAAAATAGTAGGAACCAGAAGAGTTGGGCGGCCCAGGAGGGAATGGATAGAGGCAGTCATGGACGATGTAGGGGAAAAAGGACATAACAAGCTGGCGTGATAAAGCGGACGGCCTGGAGGAGAATCGTTAAGCAATGGACCCGAAGGCCTGCGAATTGTATACAATCTGTTGTAATCACCGTTTTAAATGAAACAATGAGAAAATAATAATTTTGACACACCTAGAAATGCAATTATTTACAAAATTAATTAATTGCATATCACAACTATATTCTGAATTTTCTCATCCCCCCCCATAAAAACGAAACATACCTTATCAAAAGTTGTTTTAATAAAACCTAACGTAACATTATACGTAACATCTCGCAAACAAAAATAAATTGCTTACACGTCGGTATCTAGATAATAATTTCTAAGCAACTTTTACACGAAATATTTGTATCTAACTTAACTGGTAATGGCAGCGAATCCGTTAGGTAGGCTTTATACTCACTTGTACATATTAAATTACGGTAAAATTGCGAGAAGTATAATATAGAGAAGTAACTGATAGAGAAACGTCGAGAAATTAAGAGACCTAGAGATTGTGTAAAACGCAGAAATTGTACTAGAAATGACAGGGAATGAAGGCGGAGTTTTAAGAAAATTTCAAGAAATGCAGAGAAATTGCCAATATATTACAAACGAATTACATAAATACCAACTAATGAGGAAGGATACAATTAAATCACGAAGAAATTGCGAGAGGATGCAGAATGGAACGAGAAAAAAACGGAATACGGTCGTTTCGAAATGGAAGAGGATCCGCATTTTTTGTTTGCTTAATATCTATTTTGCTCGTTAATTCACAATTTGTCAAAGGGGAATATGTTTATAATTGACTGTCATGAAACCTGATATTGGTGATTAATATCATGTCATATTGACGATTGGTTTTACTATAGGCGAACAACGGAAAAGCTACTTTACTCTTAAATTGTACTGATTGTATGTTCCAAATGTTCTAATATTTAATTATTTAGTGTGTAATGCCATAAGAAAGAAAAAACAAACATTAATTGACTTCAATTCTTTCAGCTGGATTTAGTAATCGACAACTTGCCAAGTTTATCTGGACAATTCTTGTGTGCCTTTACGGCGCTAGATAGAACTCTCATTACTAACGCCACGAGGAAAAATTATGGTGTAAATTGTACAACTCCACGTACAGATTTGCTACCACCCATTCCAGTAGGCCAACGTGAGTATTCTCCATAAGTAGAAGTCAAACAATTGGCTTAATTTGTATTAATTTTGTAGATCATTTTACTGCAAAGCTGTCGGTGCGAATGACGTCAGGTCCAGATTTTGTTGCAACAAACTTTACCTTCTTTGATTGCAACACATATAGTTCATGTACTCAGTGTGTTTCCTCTTCTTTTCCATGTGATTGGTGTGTTGATGGTCATCGCTGCACCCATGATACTGCTGAAAATTGTAGGAATGATATTCTTGTTACTGGTGTCAATGTAAGTATCTACAACAAAATAATTGAAGAGATACACGTTCCAATGTGTAGCTAAAAAGCGGTATATATTATTATCATCTGTTCATCGGTACGCTGTAAGCATGAACGAAGAGACCGAAACAGTAACAGTGTAAATTGGCGTGATCAAAAAGTATATTCGGTAAAAAGGGAAATATCATTAGATTTTTTTTGTAGACTTACACTATCATATGCAATGGTGTACTGCTAAAAAGTACTGGAACACTCGCTAATTACGAAAGCACAAATACATATTTAACTGCAAAAACGTAATTTTTAAACCTAGCTTTTAATATTCATTTATGTTTAAATTTCTAAACCATAAATGCCTACATAATATGAAATTTTAAAAAACCTTGAAAAATCCGGTAGTGATTGGTCTGTCTATAATTCCAGTATTTACTGTGTAGGCGCATGCCGCCCCGAATATACCCAATCAACACTTAAACTAAGACACCACAAATACCTGAATACCTTTGGTATAACTCCGTCTCAGAGGTTTACCAGGTATGTAAATATGAAACCGGAATTTGCCCATAGATGGTCCTAGCAGTCAATGTAGCTACCGTCAAACCGCATCATTTGCGCCATTTTCTTGTTTTGACATCTGACAAAGATTTTCAACTCACAACAATACAAGTTTCATACAGCCGCATAGTTTTTAATAGCGTTGAACATGTCGAATTTTGTGCCTGGAAACTGCAATTTGCGGACAGCGTTGATTTTCTGTTACCATTTGAAGAAAACTGCTGCAGAATTGCATTGAATGCTTGTAGAAACTTACGGTGAGTATGCTCTTGGTAAATCACAGTGCTTTGAGTGGTTTAAAAAATTCAAAAGTGGCGATTTTGACGTGAGAACCGAAGAACGTGGGAAACCACAGAAAAAGTTTGAAGACAGCGAATTGCAAGCACCGTTGGATGAGGATGACGCTCAAACGCAACAACAACTCGCGGATAAATTAAATGTGACACGAGAAGCCATCTCCATACGTTTGAAAGCCATAGGAAAGATCGAGAAGATGGGAAAATGGGTTCCACATGAACTAAATGAAAGACAGCAGGAAAACCGAAAAACTACTTGCGAAATGCTGCTTGCCAGGTACAAAAGAAAGTCATTTTTTCATCGAATTGTGACTGACGGTGAAAAGTGGATATATTTCGAGAATCCTAAACGTAAAAGATCATGGGTAACTCCAGGCGAACCATCGCCATCGACTGCAAGGCCAAATCGCTATGGACGGAAGACAGTGCTCTGTGTTTGGTGGAATCAAAAGGGTGTGATCTATTATGAGCTGCTAAAACCTGGCGAAACCGTTAATACTGAACACTACCGACAACAAATGATCGATTTAAATCAAGCTTTGCGTGAAAAACGACCAGAATATCAAAAAAGGCAAAGAAAGTGATTTTGCTTCATGATAATGTACCATCCCACACAGAAAAACCGGTCAGGGAAACGATTGAGGCGTTTAGTTGGGAAATACTTTCGCTTGTGGCTTACTCACCACCAACTTGGCTCCGTCCAATTATTACTTATTTGCATCGAAGCGCTTCACTTCTTACAAAATGACTCAATGATTGGTTTGCCTCAAAAGAACAACAGTTTTTTTGGCGTGGCATCCACAAATTGTCAGAGAGATGGGAAAAATGTATAACTAGCGATCGGCAATACTTCGAATAAAATATTTTGTTTCATTTTCATACAATAAACGTGTATTTTCTATACAAAAATTCCTGTTTCATATTTACATACCTGGTATGTAGCTAGCGGATTAAACTAAAACTGCACACTGCAAACTTAAACATCGACGTGCCAGTTTGCTGACAGATTTTACTTAAAATGCATGCTGCCCAGTGCCATAGTTATTTTTATTCATTTAGAACATTTAGGCAATTTACTATAGAATTAATCCCACAATCATCTAAATTAACAAATATAACTGTAGCTGGCATAGTTTTTACTACCAAGATGATATTAAATATATTATCTTATTTATATTATGATACACAATACTTTCTGCTTAAGCTTAAAATTGTAAGTAATGCTAAATTTGAGAATCAAATATTTCTACTGAAATTCAGCATTAAGTGTGTTTTCAAATAAACCGCCGTCAAAACGTACACCGCTGGAATTTACAAATGTGTTATATACAGGGTGTCTCAGAAAGAATGGGCCAGCGTTTAACCATAGATTCTTTAGTTAAAAATAAACCGATTAAACCTAATATACCTTAGGCATAAAGTCCTTCCTTAAGGAGTTATAGGGCCTTAAAGTTAAATTTTTTATTTTTTCTTTTTATTGTAATTTCCACAAATCTAAAGATATTTCTTTGAAATTTGGTACACATACTTACTATTATGCAATACAGTGACAGAATTATTTTCATTAACCAGACTTGACCGCAAGAGGTACTTAACCTACCACTGAAATTTTATTTTAGCTCTAACTCTGTTATTAGTAGAACGTTTTAAAATTTCATGTTATTTTCTGAAAGAGCATTAAAAAATACAAAAATAAGGTACTCTTAGTTCATACGCGTAGAGGCAACCGTTTGCCTTAAAATGCTTGTCCCAAGTTTTGGGTTGTCGTTACGACGTGCAATTATCAGCTAGTCATGATCGTAAAAACAATGGGTAGTGCTTGTGACCTACAGTGAAGAACAATGTGAAGTCAATTAAATACTTTGGTGTTGTAAAAATAGTATTTTTAATTTCTGTTTCATTTACGAAAATGCCTCGACATAACGAACGTCGCTGCATATTCGTAAATACAAAACAGAAAATAAAAATACAATTTCTATAATACCAAAGTATTTAATTGACTTAGCATTGTTCTTTACTGTAGGTCACAAGCACTACCCACTGTTTTTACGATCGTGGCTAGCTGATAATTGCATGTCGTAACGACAACCCAAAACTTGGGACAAGCATTTTAAGGCAAACGGTTGCCTCTACGGGTATAAACTAAGAGTACCTTATTTTTGTACTTTTTAATTCTATTTCAGAAAATAAAAATAAAATTTTAAAATGTTCCACTAATAACAAAGTTAGAGCCAATATAAGATTTCAGTAGTAGGTTAAGTGCCTCTTACGGTCAAGTCTGGTTAATGAAAATAATTCTGTGACTGTACTACATAACGATAAGTATGTGTACCAAATTTGAAAGAAATATCTTTAGATTTGTGGAAATTACAATAAAAAGAAAAAATAAAAAATTGAACTTTAAGGCCCTATAACTTCTTAAGGAAGGACTTTTGTACTAAGGTATATTAGGTTTAATCGGTTTATTTTTACCTAAAGAATCTATGGTTAAACGCTGGCCCATTCTTTCTGAGACACCCTGTATATATATTGAGATGGTTTTATATACGTAGCGTAATTAATTTTATTTATAAAAAAAAGGATACACGCATGTTTAAATCATATCTTAGAGGTTCATTCTTTTGTGGAAGGTTTCTTATAGAACACGTGAAAGCAGGGTTGTCTCTTGTTT